>PVIR01016422.1:0-36490 GCA_004026965.1 Petromus typicus | reverse complement strand
AATCAACACGTTAACTTCTTTGGAGTAAAACTCTAGGGGCTGAGGGATTCCTTAGCATTTAGGGAACTGAGAATTAACTGAATATAATAATTCAATATTTTGTGCATCCTCGCTTCTATTGCTAGATTAACTTTTAGAGTATCTTTCTAAAACTGTCACCATTATGAAAATTCAGATAGTGTATATTATGATTCCGTTTTCATAGTGTGTTATTTATTTTAAAAAGCTTTACATATAACTTATTACTTAGATTACATTATTGGTCATCTCCAGTGCCTTTTCACTAATGTTTTCTTGAATTTTTGGTACAAATAGATATAGATATTAGTACATATGCACCCATGCCAAAATAAGATGTGCCCTCAGTACAAGAATGACTTTTGCAAGAACAATGGTTGTATTTCTTTTAAATTCTTCAAAGCACACACTATAGTAGTCCATAGTCTATCATAAGTTAGTTAATTCAAATGAGATTCTACCACATTTAAAGACACTGAACATGTTAGTATAAATAAAAGTTGTGACAGTGCTTAACTTCAATATATAATCACAAGAATAAATTAGAATGCCACTAATTTTATAAGAATATAATGAAGATTAAAGACTAGTTTGACCACTTCAAAACAGTAACATGTTGGGCATCCTTCTGTTTGTTTTGAAGCTCTGCCTATGTATAGAGCTGACTCTGTATTGAAGGAAAACGGATGAAGGTGTCTTATACATGTGGAAAAATGTGCAGGTAGGCATCATGGCTCCTTATCTTTCCAGGAGGCAAACGTCATCCTGCTGTGATGCAACAGAGGGGCTGTAATCATAGCTGGATTTCAATTCACTCATCTCATGTTGGAGGAACTGCCAAGAAGTTTAGAGTTAAACTGTTACAAGGGCTGATGACCCTAAAGAATCCTAAATCAGCAGCTTGTGCCCTGTGCCTCCATGTCCATCCCATTGTCCTCCCCGTGGACTCTCAGAAGCCTAACAGCTGTATGATTCTGTGTGGTTGCAATTTATTTTAACCAACTGGATAATTAATCTTGAAGTCAATATGATAAATAAATATTAATTAATATTTTTCAAATAATAGCATGCTCAGGATTGATAAATACAAAATTTTACCAAGACCTTGGCTTAACATATTTTTCAGTGCTCTATATGAAAAAAAAGATGTGAAAATATCTACTACTTAATTATTTATGATCATTAAAGTGTGTATTTCTTGCTACAATGCAATACAATCAGAAATTAATAATTTTAAAAACATCCAGAATTACACACATGAATGGCAATTTAACAATTTATTTCTAAGTAAATAATGGATCCAGGAAGAAATTGAGAAAAGATGTCTTTTAAAAATGTGAAACAAGGGCCAGGGAGTTAGCTCAGTGGTTCTGGCATCTGTCTTGCAAGCGCAAGGACCTGGGTTCGATTCCCCGGTAACCACATAACAATACTGGGTGTGGAGACCCACACCCAGCAGCAACCAGTACCACATACCACAGTGCCGGGCGTGGTGGCTCACGCCTGTAATCCCAGCACTCGGGAGGCAGAGGCAGGAGGACTGTGTTGTGAGTTGGAGGCTGAGCTGAGGGCCAGCCTGAACCACAAAGCGAGACCCTGTCTCCAAAAACCTAAAAAAAAAAAAAAAAAAAAAAAAAAAAAAAAAAAAAAAAAAAAAAAAAAAAAAAAAAAAAAAAAAAAAAAAAAAAAAAAAAAAAAAATGTGAAACAAATTGGAAACATTAAACACCTATTAGATACAGTAAAAGTGAAATTCTATAAAGAATAAATTGAAATTCTATAGCAATAAATTCTTCTTTCCAGGAACAGAAACAGAAAGCTCTCGAGTAAAAACGTATCATCACATCTTAAGGAATGAGATAAAATAAGAGGAACAAACTAAACTGGTACAGGAAAATAAATTGTGAATATAAGAAAAGATATAAATGAATTAGTGAACAGATAATTCAAAAAAACTTCAACAAAATGAACAATCCATTCCTTAAAGTTTAAAAAACAAAATCCTGACAAATTCTTAGTAAGACTGAGAGCCAAGAGCAGCCAGCTCCACAATTCTCTACCAAAACTTAAAGAAAATGAATCATCTTAAATCATCTTCTTAAATCATCCCAAAATTTTGATGAGGTAATTCTCCAAAACTCATTCTATGAAGCCAACGTTACTATGATATCAAAACTGGATAATGACCCCCCTCTAAAAAAGAAAATAAAATATAGCACAGTAATCATGATAAACATTGGTGCAAAACAGTCTGCTAATTTTTGGCTAAGTGAATCCAACACAGAAGTAAGATCATTTATGATAATCAGCCTTCACTCCAGGAATTATTAAACACACATGAGTTAGCCTCCTAGTTACTGCAAGAAAATGCCCGACACCTAAAAAATAAACCTGGAGAGTTTTAGACGGCTCAGCTTTAGTCTATGAGCAGTTCGTCTGCTCCTCCACGACAGAAACATCGTGGGGAAGGAAAGTTGTTCATCTCATGGCTGCTAGGAAGAAGAGAGAGTGAGAGACCAAGACGAGAATGTAGCTTGTAAGTCGCACATCCAACATCCGGGCTCTTTTGAGCAGTTCTCACTTTCAAACACACATTTTGAGGAAGTGATTTAGATCTAAACAATAATAATATGAAAATTAAATACATGATAAGACATTTGAACAAAGGAAGAACATTGAGTGTATCATATAATATCTCAGTGGACTAGAGAAGAGACGTGAAAAAAAAAATCAACAATTTGTTCCTAACAAAACCTCAGAAAACTAGGTATGGAAGGGTTGTAGCTCAACATTATGGAGGTCGTATATGATAAGCCAACAGTTACTGTCACATTGAATGGCGACAAGCAGAGGCTTTGTAAGGTCTGCAACAAGACAAAAATGCCCACTTTATCTACTTTCACTGGACATAAGACTAGAAATTCCACCCGTAGCTACTAAGTAGGAGAAAAAATAAAGGACATCATAAGTGGAAAGCACGAAGGGAAATTGTCACTGATTACATAGTACTTGGATTTCAAATACATATAAAATCCTAAAGGCTCCACCCACAGCACTACTGAAAGAAACAAATTCAGCACAGTCGTACGTTACAAAGCACAAACAAACATCTTTAGCCTTGCTCTAAGCCAATCTCAGATTATCTGAGAAATTAAAAGTTAAGAGAAAAAAAACAGTGCCAATTTCAGTAGCTACAAAAATCTATGAATAAACTTAACAAAAGAAGTAGGAAATAAATTAAAGCAGATATCACATTCTTGGTTAGGGAAGTAAATGGTCACAGTTCTTAATTACTAATTCTGGAAATTCTTCAGATTATAATAATCGTGGACTTTCAACTCTGCCTTGTCCATTTGACTAGGGTATCTCTTGGGACTTGTCATTGAGCCCTGCCTTTTTTCTTAAGCTTCATTTTATTTTCATATTTATTTGTTTTTACTAATGAATGTTATTGACATATAGAAAATACATAGTGGTAAGGATCTACTGCATATACATGACACATTGGGAGACTTTGTATTTAGCCTGCCCTCCCCTCCATTGCTAGATAAACTTTATATCTGCACCAAATGTACCTCCCTGTTCCTGTTATTTATCTTTTATTTTGTTATTTAAATTATTTAAACTTTGAGTTTCTCATATGATCATGTGATACTTAAGCTTGGTTTTAATTTATTGCACTTGACATTACAGTGTTAAGGTGCATCCATTTTCCTACAAATGACTCAGGATAGTCCTTCTTTAGGTCTGAATACTACTCTACTGTGTATCTATGAAACATTCACTTTATCCAGTCAACTATTGGTGAACATATAGGACCCTCTTAAGAGCAGTTACTATGAGTTGTGCTACTATAAACATGAGAATATGTGTATCACTGTAATTTGATGTCTTTATGCTTTGAGGAATATATCTAGGAAAGCTATAGCTGGATCAAGTGAAATACAAACTTACTTTACTTTTTTGTAGAATATCATTTTGAGGTAAAATACGTGTATATATTTTGAAATGACCTGATCAACGTGATAGACAAATTGATCACCTCAGCGTCTTATTCTTGCTTTGTGACCAGACTGAAATTCTGCTTTTCTTTTATAACCCTTTGTTAGTTATTGTGTTCACTATAAAAAGTTAGAGACAACAGAATCTTCAGAAACATTAGCCTAATTGAATATATTTTCATTAAAGTGTGGATAAAATGTCCCATAAGTGTGCTTTCAATTGCAATGTAATAATAAGTGTAATAATTCTATTATTAAACCTGAAACTCAGGGTTATCATACAAAAATAATAAATTTATTTTAAAAATAAAAAAAATAAAGGAAACATTAGGTCAGAGATAGAAAAGGAGCAGTTTGTAACTCAGGGACATACTAAAGTCTTAACATATTATATTGGAAACTGTATTATTTGAATATTAACTATAAAATGACTGAGATGCTACCTAGAAAATCAAATTAAACCATTTAGTAAAAAATGAACCTTGATACAGAATACGTTTAAAAAGAATGTGAATAAAATGAATATTTTAATAGTTAAGTTAATTTATATTTGCACTAGCCTTGCTGAAAATCAACACAAAACCATATATATATATATATATAGCAAAATTTAAAATATCAAAATATCATTTTAAGAAGGATGCTTTCTTAAGTGTTTGAACATAGACATTATGTCACAGTCAATTAAACTTCATACCGATATCTCCATTCTAATTTAAATGGTGTGGCTCCATAGCACACTTCAACAACACAATTTACAGAGAGGTATAGAGAAGCACATTTTATAGGGGTCCACATTATCTGTCAATAGCTCAACTTGATTACCAGTTTAAACTAAATGCTGGGGCAATCCAATTTGTTTCATAAAATTTATTTTGAATTAATGGAGCAATTTAAATATCACAAAAGTTCAAGTATCTATCATTTTTGCAGAGTGATTTTTTCAAATCCTTTTAATAAATAAAATGATGACATTTGGCATAATTAGGTTCGAGACCTCTCATGAAATACCATCCATTTAACAGTTTGTATTTAACAAACTTCCACAGCTTTAGAAAAAAAGTCCATAATGAATACTTAAAGCAAATGTCATCTCTTACTCAGCCACTTTTATTTATTTAGTGGAGAAAACATTAATAGAAATTCAGATACATTAGGACAGTATAATAATCCCATCACATTAATAATGCAGATGGCATGAGGAGGTTAATTACATCTAAAGAGAACGTGTTCTGTTCCTAATGTTCTTTCTTTAGACACTGCCTCCTCCACCTCCATGAGAAAATTCACTTAGTTCTCCTTTTTCTTTTAGCAAAATGCTACCTACGTGGGCATGTAATCTTTAATAAAGATAACTTAATCACTCCTTCCAAACATATTACCAGTTTAAATAAATTAATTTGACATTTAAAGTAATCCTTTCATTATAACACATTTTAGTATCCTAGGTAATTTCTCCATGAAAATATGAGATAATTACTACATCTCATCCTAATGTGTGGTTTACAGTTTGATGATGAAATGTCCCTCCACAGTTCTAGGTTAAAGGTTTAGCCCCTACTTCATCCCTATGGGAAAGTAGTAGAAACTAGAGGTCCAGAGGATGGGCTTCTCCCTCCCTCTCTTTCTCTCTCTCTCTCTCTCTCTCTCTCTCTCTCTCCACCACCCCAACACCATGAGGTAAGCAGCTTTGTGCCAACATCTGCTGCCTGCCACCATGCTCTGTCTTCTCATAGCCTAAAAGCAATGTGACCAACTGATCCTAAACCAAAGTCTACTCAACAAAGAGCCAAAATAAAATTTTCCTCTTGAAAAGTAGACTAGCTCTTGTGCTTGTTATAGAAACAGGAAGTTGATTGGTCACATATGGTATCCATTACACTGATTAAGGCATGATATTAATTCCCTGTACAACCACCTTACTAAGGCATGTACACAACCCTGGAGAATGGTCTAAGTCATATATTGCTGACTTTTTTAATGCAAATATTTAGATAACAGTGATCTGTTAAATGTTTGAAATGTCTTAGAGATAATGAGAATGATTGATTTGAAAGTAAAAGGGGAGACAACCAGAGAAATGTTCTAACATCTAATTACTGTAGACAAGAATCTGGTTATCATACAAGATTCTGATATGATTTTGGGACTCAGGACAGTGACAATTAGAACATGGACAGAATCTTGAGACTGCTGATATAGAAATGGGTTTTTACTATCATTGTTTAAGTCTTTGAAAATTTTCAGCAATGCTTATAAAAGAGTATTGTGGTTACAAATTTGATATGAATTATCAGCAACACTTTCCTCATAATTTCTGATCCATATGGTGTTATTACACTGTGAATGTGAGCATTTGAATTATTTTTTCAGTGTAGAATTTGTGCTCATTGTTCTGGAATTCTATTCCATTGAAAGAATATTGAGTTGTATGTACTTGGATAGTCCTGCAATACTGACTATTCCCAAAGCAGATTTTAAGCAGTACAGGTAATAAAGAGAGAACTCCATAACTGACCTTTTTTTTTAAAGGTTTTTTGAGACAGGATCTCACTTTTGTGGTTCAGGCTGGCCCTGAGCTCAGCCTAAAACTCACATCACAGCAATCCTCCTGCCTCTGCCTCTCAAGTGCTAGGATTACAGGTGTGAGCCACCATGCCTGGCACTGTGGTATGTGGTGCTGATTGCTGCTGGGCGTGAGTCTCCACACCCAGTATGGTATATGGTTACTGGGGAATTGAACCCAGGTCCTTGCACTTGCAAGACAGGCACCAGAACCACTGAGCTAACTCCCCGGACCAACTTTTTTTTTTTTTTTTTTTTTTTTTTTAGGAAAGAAGTCCAGCTGAAGTCTATGTGCTGAAGTCAGAGTAACCCACACCCAAATTCTGTTCACACAATTAAAACTTTGACTAGAAGGTTCTAATTATAACCCTACATTTTGTCTATTCTGTTCCTAATTTGGGAATGCTTTGCCTTTTTTCTGTATAAGCCTTATCTGAACTAATTTCCATAGAAACTGCACAACAGCATGTCCTCACACATAGCTCACCTTTGCACTGATTGATTATCAGTAAAAATCAGTGGCTTGAACTGAACAGTGCCTTTGCTGAGTGAGTAGCATTGGTCTTTCTGGCTCCTCATTTTCTTTGTCTCTTAAGTTCTGTCTTTGGGTGTTTTCATTTGTTTGTTTTCTCAGCTTTGTGTTGAATCACCAAATAGGAGATCATCATTTACTGGTGAGATTTCTGGTAGGTACTGAACCAACTGAAAAGCCTCTAAAACTTTTATCGCACTATGTTTCATATTATTATATGCTAAGCAGCAAGTATTTTGATAAAGAGATCTAAATCTTCTAAGAACAGTAATGAAAATGCACATCTGTAACAGGTAAAACAATTAAATTTTATTAGTGAAAAACAAAAGCAAAACCAATTGTTTCTAAGCAGGTTATTTCAGAAGAGGCTTGGATTAATCCTTCTTCAGCCACTATGATCAAACACTGGAGAAATCAACTTAAGGGCTAAAGGGTCATTTGGGCTTAGGTTTCAAACCTTGATAGGCTGAGTTTCTTGATTTTTTGGGAGCAATGTGTCATGGTGAATGGATGCATTGGAGCCAACTAATTTCTTCCCCGGGCCAGGACAGAGAAAGAGAGGAAGAGGTCAAGGACAAGATCTAGCCCTGATGCTTTCCCTCCTCCACCCTGATCCACCTCCCAAAAGTCCACTCAGCTGGAAACTTCTTGATTAAAACCATTAGTGAAGCCAGCACCTCAGGGATTCACTCACTGCTCCAGCTCTGACTCTTCTAGTGCTGCCCTGTGGCCCATATCTTCAAGATGGAGTCTCTGGGGACATCTCATACTTGAACTCCACAAAGCTAACCTCTACATGTATATGTTAATTTTTAAAATTAACATGCAACTGTACGAGTTTACCTTAACTCCCTCAAAATGGAGATAATTATGACCATTCTCAGGAATATTGTGAAGGTAAAGTATGTTTGTATTTATGGATATGTACATATCACAGAACACATTATAGTATTCCAGCAGGATTATTGGGTAAAAATAACCTAATAGTGAAAAATACCATATTACCTTATATAATGTGGCACAAATTTGGATTTTTTATGTTTAACCCATTTTGTAGAATAAACATTACTTGAAATATGCATGAATACACATGGAGACACAAATACACAGATCAAAGACTGGAATAAGGAGTGAGAAAATATTTTTAAAAGATTCCTTATTTGGGATAACAATTCAATCAGAAATTTCATGAGACAAAGGATATTTTGTGAGGAAAATTGAATTAAAAACTGAGCCTAGGTATATGTCTGTGTGCAATGGTTTTATTTTGGTTTGATAGGTTATTGTTTTAGTCTAGTGAGTTAACCAGGAGTGTTATTAGTTGAGAAAATGCATACTATCCTTTTGATTTGTAACACCTCAATGATGAATAGATTCTTGACTTTGCTTTTAATATGTGATTTTATGTTGATATAACTTTTGTAGCTATGAAAACAAAATATTAGTTCAATGCATAGACAAATTGAAAATACCTGTGAAACATGAGTGATCTCTGTCTCCTGTTTCTCCCAGCTTAGTGACACCACGTTTAAACAGATTTCTATTTTTCAAAATTATTCTTACATTCTGGAAATCTTTGGCTTAGTTTCTGCCCATTTCTAGAAGCTGTTATAACCACACCATTTGTGATTTAATTCAAAATGATTTTTGCTCTGGGTAGAAGTTTTATTTACATATAAGTTAATTTTTCTCCATACTTTTTAAAGAATATTGTTAAATTTCATCAACCATTTGTAATGTGACCAATATTTTAAAGCTAGTTCCATTATCTTTCAAAAACATCCAATCCAAGATTAAATTAGGATTTCTAAGTAGAAAACCCTATTCTTTAAATAGTTTCAGTTATTTTGTACATTGTTATTTTCTTAAAGTTAAAAATGAGATATTATACACACTTAAAAACACTATATTTAACAATATTTTATACAAATTGCCTTTTAAGTTCTAGAAAGTGATGAGATGGAAATGTATGATTTTTTAAACTGAAAAAGAATTGTAAAAATAACATTTATACTCTAATAGTTGAAAACTTAATATTGTAAAATTTTCATTTTTTACATCAAGAATATTTAACAATTGCCAACAATATTGAAAAGGGGGAAATGATATTTTTAACTAATAAGAAGATTCTGATGTTAAAGCATATCATGATATAAAATAAAATATTCACATATCTTATATTACGTGACTAAAAGTTTTTCTTTACAGAGTAAAACCTGAATTAATTACATGTCCATGTCTGCTTTCAGGGAAAGTGCAAAGAGGTATCATTATCTTTGGCAGAAATCATTATGCTAGACCATGAATATGTTATTTAATTTTAAAATCTCCTTTTTCTTACTAAGAATGTGCCCTGTGACCTGAAAAGCATTGGAAAGGGTATTTTTTTGAATTCACATTAAGCAAAATTAAAAATGCTATGATTTAAATGTGTGCAGATCTTTACAGAAAGATAAATAGCTAAAATCTGAATATAAAAATATATGTAAAATATATGTATAAAATCTGAATATAAAAATGAATGTAAAAATGTATAAATCATTTCAAAAATCTGGCTTTTCAAGCACTTTTTTTGATTCTTAGAAAGATAGGTCACAAAAATAGCAGAAATATCAATTATTTTTATAAAATGCTGCTTTGTTTAATATATATGATGTCTATATTTATTGGATTATATATGATTAATTTTGTTTTGCAAAATGATGCTAGAAGTAGACTGATACTTAAAATTATATGTGATGAAATATTCTTTAATTTAGAGTAAAGGGAAAAGATTTTTTTCCTTCAGAAGCTATTATGGTTTCTTTGCTTAGGTGTCTAGCCATAGTTTTGCTTTTATAATTTATTTATTTTGTGATGACTTACATTCCTTAAGTAATATGCTTTAAATTAAGAATTATTGTAACATACAAGAGGGTTATATTCTTGTCCGGAAGGGCCACTGTATCTTCTAGCACTGGATGAAATCAGTGTTCACTTACTCGAGGAAAGACCAGTGGCTTGATTAGGAGATGAGACCTGAAATAAGGCGGCTGAGAAGACTGTGTCCCCTGCAGCTCTGAGACACGATGTCGCAGCTCTTCTGAGGCCTTCACTGGAAGGTATTGGGTGGAAGCTTGTGTCTTGTGTGTGGCGTTTTTATGTGATAGAAGTCTGGTTGTGTACCCCACACTCGTCCACACAGGTCAGCCACCATTCTCCTGATACTGTGGCCACTGAGCAAGTGTTGTTGACTTTATTTTGACTACCAATTCTTGATTTTTTTTCCCAGGTTATCACGTTCTTTAGCATCAATTCTGACAGAGAGAAAAGAATAAGAAAATTCTAAGTACAGACCTTGTTATTATTCTTGTGTCTGTAGGGTTCTAAGTAGTGTTCCACTTTTCATAGTCTCCTGTTTGTCTATTTTTTAATCTTAGAGTCATTTTTACAGTGAAGAATAAAGACAGACACAAAGATCTCATCTTTTCAGAAACCTTTTAATGAGATATGACATTTGCTAACAGTTCTAGGTAATAAAATCCCTCTCCTGAAGTGGAGTGAGCTCCTTCTATGCTTACAACTGGATGGATATCACTGGAATATGTCCATGAAGCTTCAACTCTCATTGCAGGACAACAGTTGCAGCACCTCACCATCAAACCTCGGTGTCAATGGAAACCCAAGGGGAACCACAAGTGTGAATCCTTCCTGGCAATAAAACGTGCTTCTGTCCCCGCCCCTTCTGAGCAATGTTATGAGCTGCAGAAAAAAAGAAAATAGAAAACTTAAATAACATTCATTTTCTCATTTCATTGCATTTAGTGTGTCTTGTTTTGCGCCATGTTAGTCATCATGCCAAGCATTAGAAAGATCTCAAACCAAAAATGAAAGAGGCAATTACCAGGCATTGAAGTAAAAATGCAAGATAACTTAGTATTTGAAAAATTTCAGAAGCAGAGATGTTTAAATAAGTTTTAAAATGAAAAACACAAGTTATACCAAAGAAGTAAAACCCCTTTGAAATTTTTAACAAAACTACAATTATGTAGCAGAAAATCTTGGACAAGTTCAATAACATTAGAAGAAATCTGAAAGTGAACTAGAAGGGAGATTATAGAAACTGCTCATGTAGAACAGCAGAGAGAAAGAGTCTCTGAAAGTTCACAGAACTATCACAGAAGTTCTGCAACTTATGACACTGAACCTCCGGATGAAATTGAAAGAAATATGCATGGCTGAAATCTTACCAAATTAGGAGTCAATAATTGCATGCAGTAGTTTTAAATGTATATGGAGGAAACACTTAAAATAATTGAAATATAATAGAGAATGGTCAACCTATCGAAGAGCAGGTAAGAGTCTATACTACAACCAAAGTGAAACGATTGGACTACTACAGTGAATGTGCATATCACCTGATAATTACAGCACCATTCGAAAACAATGCAAAGAAATATGCAGAAACATCACAAGTTAATCTTAAAAGAAATCTAAAGAAGTTTCAAATAAGCCACAGGAAGGCATGAGTATGGAAAAAGCAAAAGAAAAATTAAAACTAGACAGAAAACTAGAAGATAAACATGATTGCCTTACAAGGGGTATCACAATCCCCAACTTGAAACTGTACTGCACAACTACTGTGATAAAAACAGCGTGATACTGGCAAAGGAACAGACTTGAGGGGCAACGGAAGAGAACAGAAGATGCAGAGATAACTTCAGACATACTTAGTCAACTCATCTTTGTCAAAGGAATCAAACATCCTCACTGAAAGAAAGACAGCCTCTTTAACAAATGGCCCTGGAAAAATTGAGTTTCAACTTGTCAAAGAATAAAACTAGATCAATATCTCTCACCAAAAAACCCTCCAAAATTAAAATGGGTCAGAGTTCTAGATATTCAAACAGAAACACTAAACCTGCTGGAAAGATAAGTTAGGTAGAACTCTTAAAGACAATGGTATAAGGAAAAATTTCACAAAATGAAATTAGAGATGAGGACTCAAATGTATAATAGATACTGTGCCACAGCAGTTTCAAAGGAAAAGGGGTTTGGAGAGAGTGAGAAAAGAAAGAAAAAATAAATAGAAACAGAGAGCTTTGGAATGGTCAAAGAGAGGAAAGAGGAATGGGGAAAAATGAGAATTAAGATATATCATGCAGAGTTAAAATTCCTGATGATGAATGTGATCATAATGTATACTAAAATGTACCAATAAATGTAATGCATCAAAAATGGCTGCTTTAAGTGTAACATAACAATAAGTTAAATACAACTGTCTGAATATACTATTTAATGGTATAAGACTCCATCCAAATGCTGAATATACTATTTAAAGGTACAGGAAATGATCCAAATGCACTGTATAGAATAAGTGATGTAAACCTTCCAAACCCCAGACTCTTGGTACAGATCCATAACACTATTTCTGCTCCTAATACCCAAAAGAGAAAAACTTTTAACTTTGTGTTTCTTTCTCTTTTTTTGTAATGAAGATAACATACCAATCACTTAAGGCAGAAAGGCTTTCACACTGACATTAGCTCTTCATTCACCTGAGTTAATAAGAGCATTTGTTTTGTCACACCACTCTACTGTATTCTTTTTCTCTCTATTTTTAATTTAGGTTGCTAAGTTTTTCTCTCATTTACTTTTATACTCTACTTATGAATAATGTAACCTGGTTGCCTCCTTTATCATTTATTGTGACATAGATTCAATTGTTAAATATTGACAAAGTGTGGGTTGTTGTTCTATTTTTGAACCATAGAAACAACTTTCACTGAAGTGCGGTGGTGTGACTGAGTTGGAGATGAATGCCCAAGAATAGGACCAGCTGGACCCACCCTAGGCTCTATGACATATACTTCCTATGACTGTTCTCTCTCACCCTCTGCTTGAAGTCAGTGCATTGCTGGAAGACAAATTTGGAAGGCAACAGTGCTTTAGAGTAACAGATCTCAGATTCCTGAGGAACTTGGTGTTTTGATTTGCAAGAAAAAAAATGTTCCACTGGTAGACTGGAGCTGTCCTGTGGTTCTGCTGGTTTTTGTTACAGTAGTTTTTTTAATCTTAGTCAGATAGTTACATTGTTTTCCTAACTCTGCTCCCTTATCTCTCTTTTTTTTGTTTGAGGAAAGAAGATGAAGACAAACTTGGCAGCAGAAAGGAAAGTTGAAAAGACGTGCCATTTTATGTCTCTGTTTAACAAGGCCACATTCTCGCACATCCTCCATTCCGTAAGATGCCATTGTACTTAACAGTGCTTAGGAACACATATAGCTTATGTCTTAATACCCTTAAGGTAACTATGTAATCACACCAAGTCTCCTATCCAGGCAGTGAAGGAGAACAAATGTGCTATTACACATGTGTGTACATTACTAGTATGTATGACTAGCGAGATTCTTTATTTATCCTTCAATACCAAAGTGCCTATTGAATATTAAGATTGCTTTAGCACATAGGCAGGTTTTTCTAACATTTCAGCATGTTAGACACATTTTGGAATTATTTACTGAAATCATTAACTAGCACCAGAGGGCAGAAATACATCTGTATCATGAGAGAAGTGTTTAGATTCTGAAAACTGGCACCTTATAAGCAAATTCTTTCTTTAAATGTCGGCAGTGAAAACTGTTGCTTCAAATTTGTTTTCCCATTGTTATGAACTTGTTACCCTCACCCAGCTGCACTGACAGATGGTGGGTGACTTCCTCACTGTTGTACCTTGAGTTACTGCCAAGGATCATTCCAGAGGATTTGGGGTATTCAGAAATGCTACTGTGATGTGCTAGCATTATGGGGTGTCAGCAAGGTTTTGGAGTCCTTGGAACACAGGACTGTTAGATTCGAAATCTTTACCAGTGTACTTGGGAAACAGTTCAAACTGTATTGTGCGATGCAATGAGGGACTGACTGGCAGTCAGAGAGCCTTCGGCGGGGTCAAAGAAGCCGGGGTGGGATAGCTGGAGTCCTCGAGGGCGAAGCTTAAACCCAGCGCTTTGTGCTTTCACGCATGTCCAGAATGATGGACTGGAAAGTCTGACCACGCCAGATTAGGCTAGCTTTTGCCTTCAATAAAACAATTTAGAAATCACTGTGCCCTTTATAAATAGGAATGACATGGCGGCATACAGGTGAGGATCACATACCGTTCAGCAAAACCCCAGTAAGTCAAGGAAGTCGATGCTGGTTTGGGGATCTTGTGAGAGGAGAGAAACACATCACAAGCTTTGTGGAAACCTATTTTTGTTACTAAAGACACAAACTAATTCCTCATTGAAACCGATAATGAAATTCAAAGAAAACTGAGGTTTGTTTGCTATTAAATCTTTTCTCAATCAACATAATATTTTGACTCAAAATGTACTGAATAATGACTCTCAAAGAGTTTAAATGTAGATATGAGCAACAAGCAGGTGGAGCACGGAGGGCACATCATACACATCTGAATGTTTCTTGTAGGATTTCGAATGTGCTAGGTATTTAAGGAAAAAAGTGCACACTTACACGAGTGAAATGAACAGAGACTATGTCAAAACAAATGCACAGTAACTTTAGGGTCTGAAGTGTGCACGCATGTGTACTAAAGAGAAAAAAAAATCAAATTATGGTTCCTGGTTCCAGACAAAGGTCGGTGATTTCACTGTTACGGGGAGACCTCGGAGACGCGTGAGGCATTATGTCACCTTTCCCATTGTGACTTTTCCCCTTGGTGAATCAAAACAGGTGGTCCTTTCCCTCCTCCACGGCAGCACTGAGTCCAGGGAAGACGGCTAAGGACCAGGGCTCTGGGAGGGGGAGGGGGACCACGGGGATGAGTGCAGAATGATGAGAAAGAACAGCGGTCCGGGATGTGGAGAGAGAAGCCTACGAGTCTTGGCTTCGACAAAGGAACATATTCGAGACACTCAGTAATAATCTCACTCTGTCACGGCCACTAGTGTTGAGGTCCAATGTGTCCCCGATCAGTTCAGGTGACGGTCACTGAGGCAGCGTGTTTGTCTCCTTCATAAGACATTAACTGACTCCTAGAAAAATGATCCATTGTATTACCTACTTTTAACTGAACCAGAACACTTACTAACACTTAAATCACAAAGCTTGTTTAAAAAAATACAGTCTAGCCATGCACCCACACGTGCATTCTACATAAGGAGTTGGTATATATTATCAAATATTCAATTAAATTGCCTTTTCTCTAAATGTAAGGTTATCTTTGAAATTGTTGTGATTTTGGTACAACAAAAATTAAAATAGGGCACAGAACTATTCATCTACAGACTGATAACCTGGATAGCAAGGAAGGAATAAATAGCAGGGACAACAATGTGTTTCTCAAAAATGATATTGAAATGTAGATAATGGTAACTCCAGTATTACAGGGACTCTTTTGGTCATCGAAATGCTTATGAAAGAATAAACGCTAGAAATTAATGAGGCAATTATCTAAATTTAAAGTCCAAAATATGATGAAAATCATAAGAGAGCAGTAAGTAGATAACAAAGAAAATGTTTCAAGAGGCAGAGAAAACACTGTGAGTGTTATAGTGAAAATTATAATTATTTAGAATTTAGTTGTTAGGGAGTTAACAGAATTGTGAGAATAAGAGAACTGCAGAAGTAATTTGAAGGAGGGCATAATTTCAGGAGAGATACCTCACTGGACAGTGGGGCTGGAATCCTCAGAGGAGGGAGGAGGGGCAGAACCAACGAGGGAGAGGAGGAGAGGAATCTCCGCTGGCCAGAGGGTGACTGGGTCAGGAACTTCTGATGATGGGGACTCACCCAAAAGTAGGTGGGGAAAGAGTCTGTAGGGAGCCCGATCAGGTAGGCGTGGCTGGGGAGGTGACTCCCCTGGGAAGCCAGCCTGATCCCGCTGGGTTTGCGGTGAAGCTGTCCTGGAAGCTGCTGCTTCACCTCCTGCTGGGGTGAGAGCCTCTGGGTCCCTCTCAGAAAACCACTCTGCTGAGCAGAATCTGCAGGAGAGAACCCTTCTTCAGGGATTTGGGAAGGGGAGAGAGAGATTGGGAGAGAGACAGAGAGAGAGACAGAGAGAGAGGGAGAGGGAGACAGGGAAATACAGAAAAAGAGACAGAGGCAGAGATAGAGAGACATAGCTAGAGATATAGAGAGAAATTTAAAGGAGACAGAGATGGAGATGGAGACAGAGAAGAGAGAGAGAGACAGAAAGACAGATTTAGAAAACTAAAAGAGATAGAGACAGAGACAGATATGTAGAGAGACAGAGAAAAGAAAGAAGACAGAGCAAGAGAGAGAGACAGAGGGGATTCTAGCTTCACAACAGGACAATGAATTCTGACTTTAGATCTGAGAGCAACAGAAGAAAAACTACCATTAATAAAAACAGTTAGTGAAGATGTTCCTATGGATGGCACGAGCAAGATAAAATTTGTGTCCTTGACACAATAATAAATGTTAGGAGCTGTTTTTTAAAACAAATAAGAGAAAGAAAAGGGAAAATACAAATTAAAATCATTATAAAATGGAAAGATAAAAACAGATATCCAAGAGAAAAAAATGCCTCAATACACATAAAATGTTTCCATGTCTAGAGGAAATGCAGTGTAAAATTGATTCAGAGGAAAGTTAAATGAATTAAAGCAAGAGTTTATCAATTCAAATAAATCACCTGATATTGATAGGTAGGTACATCATGCGAAAAGCTCAGGCAGCCAGAGGAAATGGTTCATGCTTCCAAATGCATCTTATGACATATTTATCTTAATAGAAAAATTAATAAAACTTGTCACACCTTGTCCAGGGCTGATAGACTATTTCAACTCCATCCTATCCATAAAAATAACTGCACATACCTTGATCCTTATAATATCAGTCAATGAAATATGGAATGATTTAAGTAAATAAAATTAGTTTTAATTATTTCTAAATATTTAGTATATTATGATTAAATTAAGATTATAAAAAGAATGTACAATACAATTAGAAAGTTTCAAAAGCCTGGAATAAAATTATATAGACACAGAAAATTGTCATAGTTACAGAGAGGCATTGTACCTTAAATGTAATAAATAATAACTACTGAGAAATTACTGGCAAACATCATTCTTACTGACAAAATTATTGAAAAACTTAATTTTGAATTGAAGGATATGACAAACTAATATTCTCACAAGTTCTAGTCTGCAACTGCTCAAGTCCCAGCCCAGGATTATGACAAGAAAAATAAAAATAAATAAATAAAAGTAAAATGATCAGACACAGACAAATGAAATAATATTGTGTAAAGACTCAAAATGAACATCTAAAAATTTATCCTCAGAAAAGAACTCTAAAAGCAGTTGTATTTTTACTTGTCAGAAATTGTTGAAAATTTTATAAATGTATATTTATGTGTAGAACTGCAGATACTATTATATATAAATAAAAATAAAATTTGAACCAACAGTTACATGCTCTCAAACATTACATATTTCACAAGTTCTAAAGATGGATGTCTATACTTATGCTTAGAAGGAAAATTTAGGGTTATACATAGTTAATTTTTCAAATGAAGTAAAAGGTTCAAAGCAGTTTAAAGAATAATAACATTTTGATGAAACTTTGGGCAAATAATTTCTAAATTTCAGTGAAAATGCGATTTCCAGAAAAAATGATAAAAAGAAAAATTTAGAAGTTTCTATATGATGCTAAAAAAAGTCTCATACTAAAATAAGAGAAATTAAATAATTGGATACATAGGTACATTAAACTGGGCTCTAACTAGATGGAATGATTTGACTAAAACAATTTCGTTGAGAGTGAAAGTTCTTCACTAAAAGATGGTAAAGAACATTTCATCAAAACATTAAAAACCAAACAGACTACCTCCCTGTATGTTTAAAAATGTACAAATTAAGGCCAGAGGTGTAAGAATTTACTTTTAAAACAAAACCTTAAATATTTATCAAGAAAATTTACGGGAATATGAGAGTTATCCTCTGAGTTTGTGATAAATAAAATCTTCTTACATAAAGGAAGACAAAAAATGATCCTACAGAAGATATTTTACAATAACATTAAGAACAACTTTTTTTTTTTTTCCCTGGGGAACAAACTCAGGACCTTGAGCTTGTGAGGCAGAAGCTGGAATTGCTGAGCTAAATCCCGGGCCTCAAATTCACATCAAGACCATTATTAAGGAAGCTAAATAGGAAAAACACATTGCGTCCACTGACAGATGACTGGATAAAGAAAATGTGGACTTCACACAGCAGAGTTCTACTCTGCCATAGGCAAAGATAACATGTCATTTGTACCTGAAGACCATGATATTAAGAGAAGTAAAGTTTCTGTATTTCATAGTTAATCTTATAGGAAAAACTCAATTTATAAATGAGGAACAAAGTAAAATGCAGATAATACAAAGAGAGAGAGAGATTATTCTCACATATGAAGGGGATCAAGAGACAGGGGGAGAGGGAAGAAGGGAAGGGAAGGTGATTGGAAAAAGACCGAAGATGTGTTTTGTAGGTGCTTCAACTCCACCAAAGGAATGTGAACATCATGCACTGAGAACATGTTTTTACAAAGAAAGAACTCTGTTTAAGCAGGAACAACTTCAAAGCCACATTAAAAATAAAGTGGTTAATGGGATTTGCAAATTAGAGATGGAAGTCACAAAATTGTTCTGACAATGTTTTAGATTAAAATGTCAGGAATCATTATTATCATTCAAAAATTAAATTAAGATGTAAAAAACTTCCTGGAGACAGTTTAAAGTGGAAGAAATATGCATAATCAATACACTTTTAAAAGATGTTTTATTACCAAGGAAATTAAAAATATAATGAATTATAAGAAATAGATTGTCAAGTAATACTTAAATTGATAGTAGAAAGTTTGGGGAAGTCTTGCACAATGTGGAGTTCCTATATTAGACTTCTGAAAGTTGATGCTACTATTGCAATAGCAATACTGAAACAATGGATCTTTAATTATTGCTTGTGTAGAATTGTGTCACTAGATAGTCAAGACAAATATTATGACATCATTTGTAAGGGCGATTTGAAAATAAGTGAAATCTTCAATAGTCAAAACAAAGAATGAACTTATTTAAATAGAAATACAACTGTAAAAATGAACATATTATATATTTTGCATTTAAATGTGTACTAGAGAAAAATACAGAATTTATCTGAAGACATACTTCCGTGGATTTCATATATTTTTGTGCCTCTTGAGCATCATATTAATGCTCTTCCTCATTGTTGGACCAAATACCTGACACTCACCCAAGAAAGAAGAAGAGATGTATTTGGCTGGTGATCTGCAAGAATTCAGTCCAGGGCTGGCCTGTTCCAAGCAGGAGCAGTGCATGAGATCGGGGTGGGCGAGTACAGCCTCTTGGTTCATGATGATGAAGAGGAAGACATAATGGGCGATTCACCACACTGACCCATAGGTTGCTTTTCTAATGTCCCAATGTGGCTCCCAGGCGCGAGCAGCTGATAATTACACTTAACCATCGAAAATACTTTGGAGATCTGATTCTAATTTTCTCATATTTTCATCTCTTTCTAATGTGAGGTTGATTATCTCTTCTATTTTAATTCCCTTTTCTATAATGTTTCCTTTTCCTTTGGCTTCTGTTGAAAATGCTTTATTTCCATCTTGCTTTCAAGATTTCAATTACAATTCTCTGCTTCTTCCTTGCATGGTAGTTGATGAGCTTATCTGCAGCTTGATGTCTTCCATCCTTTTTGAAAAATGACTGGTCAATAAACATTCAAATACATTTCTGACCTCGCCCTCTTTTTCTTCTCTTCAGATGGCACACATGCCAAATCTCCATTAAAATATTCATTCTCACTCAATTTGCTTTGGTTTTTTATTGTGAAACCTTGTTTTTAAAATTGTGTATCATCTCAATATTGTTACCAACTTTCATAATCATTATTTGAGAAGAAACAATGATATGTTTGTTCAGAAAATCATGTCCCTTTTTTTACTTGTCTCCTAGGAATAACATGGACTATTTTTTATCACTGCTGTTAGATTTCAAGTGATTTGGGCAAAATTAGATGTTACACTTTAACAAAGTATAGGGTCTACACACCCATCTTTCTGCTGGGCTTTCAGCCTTTGGTCTTATACACTCACCCCCTGAAAAGGCTTCTCTTTGTTTTTATGAACATCTTAATCAGTTGTCCAATCCCATACTTAGACTTCAGCAGAATTCAGAAACTTGAGCTTCAAACACAGCAAAGGTTTCTCCCCTCCCTCTCTCCATGATTCTGCCACAGAAAAACTATGCTTCCTATTCAATGTAAGGCTCTATCTTTCTAGCAGCCACACCTTCCTAGGTCAGGTGGTTATTATGCCCAACCCTGGCAGGTTATTTGTCTACAGTCCCACAGTCTCAGGGCATGAAGCCGTGAGCTCTTGTATTCCCTGTCCTTCCCTGGCTACGATACATTCTGTTTCACATCAGAAGCTCTTGGCTGCCCAAAAGGGTTCGTTCATTTTCCCATCCTGATCAGTGAGCCCTTAGGAAAGCTGTGGAAAGATAGTGTGGATTAGTTCTGATTTTTTTTAATTTTTTCTTTCTAGCCTTCCAGTTACTTTAAACCTTTAAGCCGACTCACAGGTGACCTTTGAGTACTTGGAAGTGTTCTAACATTTTATTTTATCTATAGCAGCTACTCTGCCAGGGTCACACACGGCCACAGCCACAGGACACTTCATCCCCATGAGGACCCACCTCGGGACAGTGCAGAACCTCTCACAGGCATCAAGTACAATTCTGTCTGCACCATGACTCTTCATTCTTAAATCAGAACAAAACTTCTGGGCTTTCGGAAGAGAAAGACGTTACTGTCATGTTTATCACTGCATCCTAGTTCACGACAACAGCACACTGATTTCACTACAAAATTGTTTCTTGTAATTTCCATTCCCTTATCGTATTTCTTTAATATTTTGGTAAAAACATCTAGCATTTTAAACTGGTGTATAATATACTATAGATGACATAGTGTGAGGCATAGAGAAAAATTATGGCAGCTTATGGCCATCATTTGTATCACTTTCAAACTAGAAGAGTTACACAGTCATATACTTTGTCTGCTACAAAGTTTTAATATCAAACTCAGATTAAACATGAGAATTTAGCTATCACGGTAGCCAGCCCCTTCTGGAATCCATTTGTTTCTGGATCTTTGTGTGCAGCGTATCATGTTGGAAGGACCTGGACACCTATGTCTCCCCTGTATCAGACCATTAACCCAGCCAGGTTAATGCCTCCAGATCATGAAAATTTTGTCTTTTATCAAAGAATTTCTGAGCACTTTAATATTCCGATTGAAATATTTAAAAATACACTTTAAGTACACTGAATTTTTTCTTCTCAAATGCATATGAAAGTTTGATATTCAAGGTTGGGGAAAATATTGCGGGTGGGAAGCTCTGGTAAACTGTGCCAGCCACTGAAATTAGACCGATTTATGTAAGTATGCAATATATATGGCCATTTGCTTTTCTATTTATAAATACAACCCCATAATATCTGACCCATTTTATTTAAAACATATGGATTTTATACTCTTGTTTACTCCAAATCTCATTTATCAAATCTTTAAAGTACTTTCAGATTCTCCCACAAAATCTCTTTAACTGCAGCAACAGCAAAGGGGGAGGAAGCACCACAGAAATGCTGTCAGCTCTCAAACCTGAAAGACAGGATCGGTCCCCTGTTATGTTAATCTTTGGTTACACAGAGCTACACACACAAGACCACAGCTAAGGGGAGACTGAGACCAGTTTTAGGAAGAGGCTTCTAGGTATACAGATATAATTTTCTATATTATACTCAGGAAAAATAACTGCTTAATTTAAATGACATAAATTTATATATCACACAAAGATAAATTTTCTGTTTGTGTCCAATAGAAAGCATATGAATTTTATTTTAGAAAAATTACTTAAAATGCATATATAGAGTATAAAACAGAAACACTAATTGTTTGGGAATATCATCCAAATTTTAATTCAAACAGCATTGTCTGTAATCAGGGCTTTCAGGGAAAGCTGCACTTTTTAAATTTATTTATTATTTATTGAGGTAGGGTCTTGCTTTGTAGTTCAGGCTGGCCCTGAACTCACAATGTAGCCTAGGCAAGCCTCAACCTCATAGCAATCCCCCTGCCTCTGCATCCCGAGTGCTGAGGTTATATGTATGAGCCATCAAGGCCAGCAGTATAGTATATGGTACTCGGGATCAAACTTGGGAGCTTGGGCTTGCCAGGCGGATACTGGAATCACTGAGTTAAATCCCCAGCCTGCATTTTAAACATACAAATTGATATATTTTTGGTCCATTGAGGATTGTAGAATGAATGAATCCCAGACATGCAATAAATCCTTCAAGTACATCCTTATAAAATCACCTACGGACAAAGCTGTTGCTTCTCCTGTGACTCTGACTGCCCTGTCTCTGAAGTATATTTAACTTATTTATCCATCCTTTAAGATTGTCCTTTCCTTCCCATATGAGTGAAATTAAACACAATGCTTCTTATAGTGCCATTATTTTAATTCCCATGACACCAATATCACAATTATTTACAATGATGTTTTCCATGTGTATTTAGAATATTTTTCAAATATATGAAGCCCGAGAATATTAACTATCCATTACAAGGTATTCCACAGACAAAACACAGTGTGAAAGAAACTCCAGGACATGCTCAGGGAGATGGTCTAAGAAAAATGCCTTGAGATTTTACTCATTTGAGGCATGCAAAAAATAGTCAAAGTCAAAGAAACAAAAAACAGAACGGTGGTTGTTAGGGGTTAAAGGTAGGGAAATAGGGACTTGTTATTTAATAGACATTAAATTATAGTTATGCAGGTTGAAAATTTTCCAGAGATATATTGTGCAAACAGATGCTCACAGGTAACAATGTGGTGCAGTATGTTCAAAATGTTAGAGATGATTTGCTCATGGGAAATGTTCTTAACATCCCAAACCCTAAAAACAGCAACCCAGAAGCTCCATGGGCAAAAAATCTTTTTTACTTGTGATCAGAATTTCCTACAGTGAAAATACTACTAGTACACTAGTACAAAGACTCGCATCCTACACAAATAAACTATAATGACCATGAATGTTTTAAATTAATTTAAAATACATAATTTGATAAATTTCACGCCTTTCAGGTAAATTGTGTGATGGATATAGATAAAAGTTTATATCGTTGCTAGTTTTCTTTAATAAGAATGATTTGGATATGTTACATGTAATTAAATTATTGCTCATTTATTATTAAGTTTTAGGATATAAAAAGACTTATATAATATTTTCCTATATAAATCTGAGATATAAATAAGTAATACAACTTTATATCTCTAAATAATGAATAATTAATGTAAAACAATATGATTCTATTAATTTTCATAAAACAGGCTTGACTACATGAAATAATCATGTATGTATGTGGAAAATTATAAATCTGAAGTCATACTAGGTGTAGAATTCTGATTTTTTAGAAAGATTTGTTGAAAACACTAAAAAAATACAATGTTCAACAGTGCTTACCATAAAGTGTTCTAAATAAATTACAAGTACTGTAATATTTTCAATGTTAATAATAAACATTCTATATTCAGAAACAATTTAAAATTCAGTCTCTGTGGGTTGCAATAAATTGCTAACATAATATCATTTTAAATTAATGGAATAAATTCAGTTTCAGAGTCAAAATTACTCTACTCTCTGGAGTCTATGAGGCTGAAAAGCGTGGGCCAATAAAATCAATTGTTAGTAACATGATTACATAATAAAACTCTTGTAAGTTAAACTAAATAAAATGGGTAATTTTTAAAACAGTTACCAAAGTCCACTGCATCAATTTGAAGATAGCTTGACCTTTGTTTCCAAGTATAAGAAGCCCTGGTTTCCGACACATCTTAACTTCTACTCACCCTCCGGTCTAGTGGAGATTCTGAACATCACTTCCCATGCATGAATCCATATTGACAGATGATTGAAACTTAAAATAACACCTGACTCTCTTCCAAGATTAAGTTTGAATTCATTAAATAATAAAGCATTGGCTTTGTTTCTGTACCCAGATACAGATACAAATATATATACAATGGTATATTCTACGTTCCTTTATCCATTTGACTTTTTCATAATAAGAACATGTTAGAGGTCAAATAAAGGGCAAAGCCTGCCAAACACGTAGCAGTGAAGAATGTCTATGTTCCTGTAATTATCACAGTGTCTCACATTGGGTATGGGTGTTCAACTTATTTTCTTTTCTGTCTTGAGAAGAATGTAACTTTGAAGCCTTCTACTTGATTTCCCTTAAAATCTGTGGAAACGTTTCCATCTCCATCACTGTCTCTGCTGTCCTCATAGTGCCCTTTCTTCTCATCCATGCTGGTCCACACTATAAGCACGCTTTCCCTTGGCCCTGCTCAGCACTCCCTGGGAGAGCTGTAGACTTAGCACACCTCACTGACCCTCCTGGGTCACACGTGACCCACCGCAGGTCTGTATATTCCCCATGAACACAGTGTATAATTATTCATTTTAAAATTCCCTTAACTTTGCACTGGGTAAGGTCATAAATTCTGAGTTTCATTAATGTTATTTTATGTCCTTATTCATAGTTCTGTTCATTCTCATTTTTATCCTTGATTTTCCTGGAGATTCACTTTTATTTCATTTTTATTAATATTTTTAGCAAAATAGCAATTCCTTTTCCACTGCACACCCTAAGCTCTATTTTGATTAGTCAACCCTGAATTAATTTGTACAGCTCACTTCAAGAGAGGGTGTTACCTGTGATTGACAACACCGTTAAGGTCTAAGATACTTTTTATTTGATAGCTTCATTAAAGTCATCATTGTACATAATTGTCTACTTATTTAGGCCTCAATTTTGGAAAGCACTCTATTTACAGACCAATTTAAGAAATACTTTGTCACACACAGAGTCAAATTGAAAATATATATAAACACACACACATGCATATGTATATATGATTGTATGAAATACCTTGGGATCGGGTAAAAATCATACTGGTTGGGAGTGCTCCAGTGAAAAAAATAGCTAACAATTTTGGAACAGTTTGAAACTAGATTGTTTACTTTTCTGAATTTTGATTTGTTTGTCAGACAAATGTAATAATGCCCATTTTTGAAGCACTTAACAGAGTTTCTGAAATACACATGCCATATGCAAGATTTATCTTGTCATAGAATCTTAGAACTAAAAGTTTCAACCATAGCAGATAGAAGCCACCATTTTATCTGAAAGAAGAAACAAACATCCAGAGCAAAAACATCCTCCTGGTCAACAGCATGCATGAAAAGAGTGCTGGAGCCAACAATGAGGACTCTGTGCTCTAAGAATTCATAGCAGAGAACCTTAGAGAGAGAGAGTTTGAACCAAGGGAACTGAGGAGACACAAGCTACATCCCACCCTCCTGGAATGGACACCACTGTCAGTGCCACCAGAGTGCAGCTGTGGCCTGGAGTGAGCCACTCTCACGGCCACCCGGACCTAATGGATTTCACACTTTGCTTTCTTCCGTAGTGTGAAAACAATCTGACTGTAGTGAGATAACCGTACTGGAAAGGGAAAGGTCAAGAACAGTTTGAGAGAAAGACAGCCCAGGAAAAGCTAGTTTTGACTTCTAAAACAGGAAAAAGAAGCCAAGGAACATCAGGTACCAAATACAGTTTTTTCCCCTTCAGGTCTTACACACAGTTTGGCTGACTAAAGATTATTATAGTTCTACTATAAACTGACTGTCATTCTGTCCAGCAAATGTCACTTTGTTTAAAGATTTCTTTAACTCTCCAAATTGTATTGCCGTTCTGGAATCACCAAGAACTTTAAACACCTGTGCAGTATCTTGATATGGGAAGGCAGTGAGTGTTGAGCAATAGACATTCAGTGAGCAGTTTAATATCAATACAACAAACTACAGAGTAAGACAGGCTCACCTGAAATCATATGGCAGTTTGATTGATATAGTTTCAATAGTAAGTTCAACTTCATGCTGAGCAAGTTAGCTACTTAGTGAACTGTTGTTTAAGGAAATAAATCTATACAAAGGTTGGGTATATATATATATATATATATATATATATTGAAAACCAGGCAAAACTCATTCCTACTAATGAGGAATAGTAATCTATAAAAACATACTTAGAGATACTAGACATGGCCAAGTGTGCAGACAAGGACTTTGAAAGATGGGCAAAATATGCTCAAGAATTTAATGAAAATGTGTAGATCACTTTAAAAAAGCAAATCAACAGCAAGTGTGGAGAGAAAATATTGTATCTGAAATATGTGCTACTGAATACAATTTCAGACTTAGTAATAATTATAGAAAAGAAGATAAATAATAAAGACAGTCACAATCATGACAACTGAGAAGAACATACAAGTCCACTGATTCCATTCTGATGTAGCAGTTTTTATTATGTTTGTCCTTCGGATTTAAATTTCTGGAAAGTGGAACTAGTCGGCATCACATTGTGAATCCAGAAAAGTGAGAACCCTGCAGTGGAATCCCAAGCAAAATACTGTCAGTAAATCACTGCAGTCCAGAATTATGTCTTTTTATCCCCCTTATGGAGTGCAATCATGACACGTATATGTAATGTACCCATACAGATTTTTTTAAATGTAATGGAAATAAGGTAATTTAATAAAGGCCTCTTAAAAACATTAATAACTGGAAAACCCTGTCCAAGTGTTTGCATTCATATCTATACAAAATTAACAACTGAAATGTGGAAAATACATATATTTCACTATGCCGTTCCTTTTATCATTCATTATTATATCATTCCTTTCTATTATTTCATTCCTTTTATCACATATTACTCTACTCTGAAATATAATATTTATTAGCTCATTATTTAATGTACTTTATTCTATGTATTTTCTTTCAGATGTTATAGAAATATCAGCTATTATTCCTTATGAAATAATGACTGCCAATTAACACAGGTATTTCTCTTAAAGAATCAGAAAACAACTTATCTATGTATAAAATATTGGCCAGATAATGGAAATTAATGCACAGAATACCTAAGAACAGTGAAATTATTCATAGATACCAGTTCGTACATAGAAAGAAAAGAAAATTAAGTTCTCTGAATTCTACATAGAATTATGAGAAGGTGGAATTTTTAGAATTTCTTAATTCTTTTGAGTTGTACATGTCTTGAAAGCCTCAATGTAATTACAATACTACATTGTAGCTTTTAAGTAGCAAATGAACTAAGATAATACAATTATTTTGGGGGGAACATGCAACTTAATTTCCCCAAACACTGATTCAAGAAATTTGAATACAAATGAAAGAAAATACATGAATGAATAACAGAAAAATGTAAATTGAGGGAGCAGGTGAGAAGCACAGTAAATTAATCAGAAATGCTTAGTGCTGAAATGCACTGTGGAGATATTAAGTCTGTCTCTGAGGCAGTATGAGCTCTGAAGAATAATATGTTGTACATTTTCATTGCTCAGAGATATTTCAAAATGTTTATTTCCTTTTTTAAATATTAAATCCATTTGGATTTATTTTTTACTTAAATCATGGAATAACTAAATCAGGAGAGCATTATTAAGTATTTCATATAATTTAAATAAAATAACAAAAGGTACCAACATTGAAAATATTAATATTTTGTAATGTTTTCAATTATAGTTTTACATTTAAATTATTACACTATTTAATGTATATTTTTTAGTATATGTGCTGCCGAAGCGAGCACTTTAATGTATTTTTTATCACATAGAGCATTACTCAGCCACAAAGAATGATAAATTTGAGTTATTTATACTTAAATGAATGTACCTTGAGGACATACTCATAGGCGAAATAAATGGGACTTAGTTGTGTAAATACGATGTCATTTCTCCAGGGTGAGAAACTGAAGGTGTACATGAGTTCCAAATGTATAATAGCTACTGTAAAATAGGAATATTTGAAGTTTTATATATTCAATAATATACAAAGACTATTATGCAGTTCTGTCTAGAATTTTGGATTTTTTTTTTTTTTTTTTTTGAGACAGGGTCTCGCTTTGTAGTTCAGGCTGGCCCTGAGCTCAGCCTCAAACTCACATCACAGCAATCCTCCTGCCTCTGCCTTCCGAGTGCTGGGATCACAGGCGTGAGCCACCACGCCCGGCACTGTGGTATGTGGTACTGGTTGCTGCTGGGCGTGAGTCTCCACACCCAGTATTGTATGTGATTTCCAGGGATCGAACCCCGGCTCTTGCGCTTGCAAGACAGGCGCCGGAACCACTGAGCTAACTCCCTGGCCAGAAGTTTTTGTTGTTTTAACCAGTATAGAGGACAACTCAATATTATCGTCTCATAGTTTCTATTTTATGTAAATTTGTATTTTTTTTTGTGCATGGGGAAAATGCCAAAGGAAATGTCTCCACATTTACTAATTCATAGCTAATCTTACACTCTAGCCAACATACAAATTTCTCAAGAAATCCCCATGGTCTTAATTTTGGAGTGGCTTTAATGTTTTAACATGTCAGATACTTATGTTTATTCCCTTAGGTTAAGAAATGTAATCTTTATAAGTTTGAACCTTAAACAAGCATTTATCTAATGATTCTGCTTCCACGTCCAGACAAACTGCCAAACTTGCTGAACTTCAAAACTTGAACATTATTTGAACGTTTTTAACTGTTTTTGAAACCTGAGCCCATTAATGGTTTGCCCTGTATGAATTCCATTAAAATAGCTGTTGAGAAGATCACAAGGTTCACATCAATATGGTCAATATCCAGTTCCCATCATGTATTAATCTGTTCCCATTTGGCAATTAATCTTCTTTCAGAAGCTCTGCATATATGGCTTCAGTTCCACTCAGACTCTTTTGGTTGCATCTTGATACTTTGAATTTTAGCTGTTAGAGTATCTAACTCATCACTGCTCCTAGACTTCTGTGCACAATTTCACTCAGTACAAAAAAGGTTCATTACTGACAATTTACATGTCACCTTTTCCTCAGTGTTCAACACATAATTTAACCTGGCCTAAATTGAACTCTGAACTTAGATTACTGTAGGCAATTTCAAATGTATCACTTCTCTTTAGATGTATATTGAACATCTCAAATTAAAGTGCATAAAACTCAAACACCTGACTCCCCATCTCTGCCATCTTATACTCTTCTGCGTCTGTTTCCTGGGACTGCACAACAAATTTCCACTATCTTAGAGGCTTAGTACCAACAAGACCATTCTCATAATTTAATCCTGAAATCATGGTGCTACAAGGCTGGTTCTTTCTAGAAACACATAAAAGACATCCCTCCCGTGCTTGACTTGGACCCTCTGTTCCTCGCTCTGACTGTGCACTGCCTGCTTCTCAGCATCTCTCTGCTATTCTCCTGTTTCTTACAAGGATAATCATTTTGGATTTGAAGTCCACCTTACTCAGTTTTATCTAAACTCTTGCTTCGCTCGAGAAGCTGTAAAGAGTGTAATTCCAAATAAAGTCATAGTCTATGATCTGCATGGACATTACTTCAGGGAAACACACTTTCAGCCCACTGTACCTTCTTTCAGCCATTTCATTATTAAACTAATTTTTCCAGTTGCGAGAGACCAAGAGTCTCTCAGAGTGATCTCTCCTTTCTCTTCTACATCCATCTAACCCAAAAGGACACTTATAAGTTTTGCCTTCAAAAATGCTCTCCACTTGGGCCGGGGAGTTAGCTCAGTGGTTCCGGCGCCTGTCTTGCAAGCCCAAGGACCCGGGATCGATCCCCAGTAACCACATACCATACTGGACGTGGAGACTCACGCTCAGCAGCAACCAGTACCACACACCACAGTGCCGGGCGTGGTAGCTCATGCCTGTAATCCCAGCACTCAGGAGGCAGAGGCAGGAGGATTGCTGTGGTGTGAATTTGAGGCTGAGCTCAGGGCCAGCCTGAACTACAAAGTGAGACCCTGTCTAAAAAAAAAAAAAAAAAAAAAAAAAAGTGCTCTCCACCTCTCCACTCAACAATTTTGTTCTTAATGTATTATTGAAATCACATTGCAATTTAGGTCTGAGAAAAAGATATGATTCTTGCCTCTGCACCATATTTACTTCTTTAATGGTGTTTAATTTCTGAAACAAACATTGGCTTGGAAATATTCCCAGGTGATGAAATGGAAAATATACATTTTAAATAGTCCTTTTTTCAGAAAGTAAAAAATAAATTTTTCAGTGTTTATTAGTTTCAAATAAGCTTTGCAACCATCTCTGATATTAGTTTGCTTTCGGTAATGCATAATTTTTAATTTAATGCACATTTTTTCTAAGTTATAAATTTTTTAATGCACAATGTTATGACTGCAATAAGTGTAAAGTAGTAAAGTATCATTTAGAAAATAAAAAGTGTTGGACACGATGTCAAAGGTTGTTGAAATATATAAATCATCCCATCTGTTCCTCTATAACACAGCCAGCTGTAGAGGTTTAAAATTGAAAAAGTAAAAATTAGCTTAGACTTTTGCTTTCTTCTCAGAAAACTTCATTGGAACATTAAAATACCTTAGAAGTTGCCATTACCTTTTTTCCTCTTGTGATATTTTATGATTAAGAAATTACAAATGTAAGAAAGATGTCATGTTTTATAAGGACATTATACCCCATACAATGTCCAGTGGTGCCTATTGCCATAGTTTATGAGCAAGTGGAATACTTTAAATATAAAGATGTCATTCATCTCCAACTTCAAACGGTATATTTGAGTATGATTCCAAGGGAGAACATATACTGAGATTTATGCCAGAGCTATTTCCCAGTTGCAATATCAAAGAGTAATGAAAAATAATTTTCTTAATTGGAAATGTGTGGGGAATATAAGGCAGAGAGAGTTTAATTAATAGACCTGGAGCAAGGCCAGCATACCAGGTTAATGCCTGTGTTACTAAAAATGAGGACCACAGAGTCTCCAGTCCCTGAGAAGGCAGAGATTTACTCACAGAAGATGGAGTAGTTTGAAGACATCTCAGAGACAAATGTTTTGTGAAGACTGTTTCTGATGTGATTTTCTTATTTTTTTTTGCAAATGAGGTAGTGAAACCCAATAGGATAATTTTGAAGGGTTTAATATTTTAAGAGAAATCATCAGTAAGTTATTTCAAAATACTAACTTATTACCAATCTCTACAAAGTTCAGGGAATGAAATTTCTCAAAATAAAAGTATTCACTTATTTTAATCTTCCTGGTGTTTGAAACAGTTATCACAGAACATAGTTATTCCATCGTTCTTGGTAACATGGCCCATTCACATTTAAGACGAAGCTCACACTTGGACACAAGGGCTTCGAGAGGCATAATTAGGGCCCAGCAGCACATGAAACACAGTGCTTTGCTTTACTTAAGTAGAAGAAGTTTGCGTGATTTGTTACAGGAATCCTATGATTATATCACCTGTCATCAGATTTGCTTCAAAAATTAGTGAAACTGAATTCCATGTGTAATTTTCTAAAAAAGATAATAATCATCACAACATACCCAAGAAGGCTTCAGAAATGACCTACACAGCACTTATTATAACTGAAACCTATACAAGGTGTTAGTTTATGTTTTAAAGTGTCGTAGACTTCACTGTGCTGGGATTGGAATCCTTTGACATTAGTGAGTTGAAGAATCTCGCAATTGATTTATCATCACGTCTTTGAGGTTCGAGACAGCACAGACTCTTCCACATCAGGATTCTCAGGCTGCTTCCACAGGGCACCGTGGGCTGGAGCTGCGGTCTGGGTCCTCAAGGACCTTCCTTCTTGCTTGGCTCACAGATGACCTGTTTCTCACTGTGTTATCCTGCTCAGCCTCTGCTGGGGGCGCACATACCCCAGGTGTTCCCCCTCTTGGGGGACACAGTCTACTCTGGACTACGGCCTCACCTCTCTCATTTACCTCATCTTAATAAACTTTCTGTGAGACTTCATTCAGGAAGAAGCAGTCAGAAAGAAGAAAGGAGCAACAGGTCCCAAGCAAATGCAGACCCTAGCAAGGCACCTTCACAGACTTCACAGCTTCAGAAGAATTCCTCTCTGTCCCAGGCTCTACCATCATTTCCTTTTCTCTGTCCTGAAGTCCATGTCTGCTTTCTACAAGGTTTCCACATTGGGATCACCTGATTCTGAGCTGAAAACTTAAAAAGCTATGAGACATATTAAACCTTTCCTCATTAAGCATCAAGTGTGAAGTGTTTTCTCCCAACATTAGGAAATATGACTTATACATAGGTCTAAAAATTTGGTGGCTGGACAGCTAAGTTTGAGTTCAGAAAGAACTATTTCAGTTCTAGCATTGTTGCGATGCTGTAGCTACTGGCATACAAATAGCCATTTCCAGTTTCCCAACTTTCTTTTATTGCTAAAGTAACATTGCTGTATTTATTTTCTTCAAAAAGAAAAGAGACAACTAAAAAACAGTGTCTCTAGTAACCATGCCAAAAATGATTAGCATAGCTCAGCAATAGCTGTTGGGCATCAAAGACAAAGAATGGAGCTCCCAATGCCAGTCACTTACAGTTATGAAGTTAGACACATGAGGATGGTCAGAGTGTCTGCACCAGAATTTGCTCAAAACACAGATGTGACTACATTTGTGACTACTACAGACCAGACACGGGAGACATTGCAAACTTCTAATATATTAAACTAAAGTTTGAGAGGCCTTGAAGGGTGATTTTGTACATCTGCTTGCCTGGGTCACAGGTACCAAGACATTCTTTTCTGGGTGTTTGCAAAGTGGCTTTGGGTGATATTAGCATTTAATCAATAAACTATGTAAGGAAGATACTACTCATGAATGTAGATTGGCCACATCTACTGAGTTCAAGGCTGGAATAAAATAAAAACTGCTAAATATCTCATAAAAAATAATTTCATCTGACTGACTTGCTCTGGAACATGGCTTTCTTCATCTTTAAATTTTTGTTGTTGAGTAGCTGGTCCCAGCAAAGATAAATCTGAACGATGCACACCATGTCATTCAAAAGATACCCAAATTTGATACCCAAATCAAACCAAGGTTTGAATATTTTTTGATTTATAATATTTGTATAACAGAAGACATTAAAAATTCCTCCTACAAGTATTTACACACAAACATCAAATAATAATAGATATCCACAGCATATATTTTAGATTACAGAAGCATAGTCTTATTCATTTAAAGTGATCTACATTTACATATTAAGCCAATTTGATATAAATCAATTAGATTAGAATATTTTTGCATTTTATTATAGCTGACTTTTTCACATTAAATCTATTTCAAGACTTAGCTCACGAGTCACGTAGGAATAAGATCTCTACAAGCTGCATTCTCAGCATTAACAATTAGAAAACTATATGAAATGATTATGAGCAAACACTGGATCAAATGAAAGACCAGACTATGAGCCTTGAGAGACGAAAACCATAGCGGTAAATGTTCCTATCGCCATGGCTTGCTGCCTGGAGGCAACTGCAGAACTCAAGGACGTGCAGCAGGGGTGGGCAGGGTGGCTGAGTGAGAAGGAGTAGCGGGCACTAGTGGGGCTGAGGTGGCTACGGGCAGACTTCCAGAGGAGACACACAGAAGAGAGCTGCAGAGACAGCGAGAGTTATTTCTGTAACTGGGCTACCCAGGTGAACATTCCTGAAACACAGCCTTTCCTGAAACAGCCTGGAAAGCATGACACGCAGCGCTCCAGAACTCGTGGGGCTGGAAGAACTTCTGAGTCTTCATCAGCCAAGGTGGCGCATGCTGGGAAATACATGGGACAAACTGTTAATGGGACACATTAGTGAGCTATTCCAGGATGAACACTGACTTTGGTTCTGTGTGACCAGAGTTCAAAAACAAATTTTATCAGCATCGACTTATCAGCATAGACTTTCATTGCCAAAAAGTTATCAAAACTCCTTTACAATAAAAACATAGTGTTAATATATGTAAACATTTAATCACATAATGCATTTTCAGTGCAAAATAAACATATTAATAATAATACCAGGAGGCAGATATGTTTAGGTAGAATTTCAGAAAAAACTGCAAAATGAGAAAAAATTTATTATAGTTAAAGAGCTTATCCATAGTCTTAGTGATTTCACACAAAAACAGAAAAAAAATGACAATGATATCGCAGTTATTAACAACAAATAGTAAGAAAGCTCTTTTGAACATATAATTTATAATAACATTACAATTTTAAAAATTACCAAATATTTGCAGAAATCATACTGAAACCTTTTTGCTGAGAAAAATTAATGGCACAAATCTATCAAAAATTTGTACCAATAAAGATTAAAAAATTAAAAAAAATGTTTGGTATCATTAAGATAAATTTTTTCCAAACTGAAACATACACTAAATATGATCCCAAAATACTTTAATGCAAATATAAGTGAATTATATGGAAATGCAAAATGATAAGTAACAAGTACTTTTGATTTGAAGGTTTACTATTTGCCCTAGCAATCTGGAACAAAAATCCTTAGTATTTTGCTAAGGATAGCACTAGACTTATCAAAGAAAATAGATTGATTCATGACAAAAAAGCTCAGGAAGTTAAATAACTCAAGTTTTCTTTTAATAAATATCAATAAAACCTCCAAAGACTCCTACAATAAACTATACCTTTTATTTCTCAACACACATATCATAACTCATGCCTTAGCAGAAAGAAAATACCTAACACGCACTACCTAAGAAAGGGGATGTTCACTGGGCTCCTGCGTAGTTCTGCAGTTGGCTGGCAGAGAGAGGGCAAAACCGGCAAGGGAGGCCGCCTTCCCTGGCCTGGCTGGCCTCCTGATCAGACCCTGCCTCCTAAAAGCAAGCAGCTGAAAGCTCCACACATCGTTACCTTTCAAGGGCCCCACCTAGGGACGTGTGAGGCTGTTGGGGACATCTACATACTAACCATAATTTCACAAACACGCACACATGCCACAAAGGCTCAAAATGAAAGGTAGAGCCAAGTACATAACATAAAATTATTATATTTATAGAATCAGAGAAACTTATATTCATGAACATAACATAAACCAAAATTTAAGAGCAAAATATGAAACCTGAAAGAAGAAATGGAAATCGAAGCTCATCAAAACCACAAGTTTCTCTCTGCAAAAGCAGTAGATGAGGGAAAATGAAATGATGCTCAAGTATGAAAGCACTTGCAGGGTGTGTATTTAACCACCTACTAGGATCCAGAATGCAGAACAGTGTTAGAAATCTATAACAAAAAGAATACCCAATAAAATGTGCAAAATATCTGAACAGATGCTTCAAATAAGATACAACACATGAAGACATAAAAATATATGTAATAATAGGAGTCATTAGCAATTGCTTTTTAAAAGCACTAAAGGTATTCACTGTTATTCTGAAGTATGACAGTAAAGTATCAAGGAAAACATTAAAAAGTTCATAAGTAGCACCTGCCTGCAGAGTGGAGGGAAAAGAATGTCCAAGTAGGAGGCAAAGATCTAGAAGCACTTGGGGAAACTGTGTAACATTCTCTTTTGTCTTTCCACATGCTGTTTCCCTTGACCCCATCGCCACAATCATAAATGCGTTTTGTGTACCAGCCATTATGACTTAAACTAATGAGCTCAGGAAGATCAAACACTGTGCACAGATGCCAAGAGGTGGACTCTGTGACTTGATGTTTGCAGAACTGTTGGTAGGAACGATGAGACCCACACTGAATGTACTGCCTGCGCCAAGCTGTGTGGAGGGAAATGATGAGCAAAGATGCATGGAAACTACATCCTGGGATGAAAACATTTTCTATTATACAAACTCAAATATTTTTAAAAAGGTGATGTACACTGAACTTAAAATGTGGGCATTCAAATCTTTAAATTATCATGTTAAAGTCTCATTTAAACACATGTGTTTCTTTTAGAACAGAAAATTTTTCTTTTGGAGGAGGGATTTTTGAGATAGAAGAATTATATTTTTGCCTAGATTTTAGAACTTACTGATAGAATTAAATTAGGTAAAAGGTATATTTCTATAATATTTTGATAAAAACTTCATGATACTTTATTCTATAACGTGCCCTAAAATTGTCTCCTCAGATTATACAATTTTAAAGGTTGCAATTAAGGTATATTTTTCAAAATATGAAGGTGGAAAAACAGGAAAATACTTGGTTAACACTATTTTGAGGTATATGCATATTTAGTGGTATTACCTTATGCCCTAAATAAGTACAAATGGGAAGTAAATAAATGTTCACTTTGTATTTTTCTTAGGTTATAAAACGAAAATGCAAAAATGAAATTAGTTATCATCAATTTGCTGATAATATGATTAATAAAAATAACCTATCTTGAGAAATGACTTGTGTAATATCTAG
>PVIR01016421.1:0-28298 GCA_004026965.1 Petromus typicus | reverse complement strand
AGTCTTCCCCCACTTTTCCCTGGTTTTGGTGGCAACTTACATAATAAGAAGGAGAAATGTTCATGATATGAACATGCTTTATCTAAAGACCTTACCTATGTCCCTTACAGTATCGCGATACTCAGGCAGGTCACTTTTGAAGAACTCTGTCCACTACCAGGTGAATCATGAGATTTTCTAGTCTGACTGCTTAGATTAGGCACTATTCTCAGTCCTGTGTGAGTTTCAGGAGATTTTTCAGTGGTTCTTTCTCTAGACTTAGATGGTTATAAATATGCTAAAGACTCAAAGGAACTCTGGGGAACCTCTCTTTCTCTGGTACTCTGTCCTGCTCCTTGGAAGTGCATGGCCTCCCAGCTCGATCTCCTTAATTCTGAGTCTGGGAGGCTCTTCTTGGGTTACCCCTCCTGTCTATCAAGGCACCTGATTCATAGGTCTGAGACAGTTTGTTTCCCATCTCACTGGGAGGTTTCCATCCTTCAAGGACTGCTGCCATCTTTAAAGTCATCTTTTCTTTTTTTGAGACAGGGTCTTGTTTGTAGTTCAGGCTGGCCCTGAGCTCAGCTTCAAACTTACATCACAGCAATCCTCCTGCCTCTGCCTCCCGAGTGCTGGGATTACAGGCGTGAGCCACCATGCCCAGCACTGTGGTATGTGGTATTGGTTGCTGCCGGGTGTGAGTCTCCATGCCCAGCATTATATGTGGTTAACCAGGGATTGAACCCAGGCCCTCGTGCTTGCAAGACAGATGCTGGAACCACTGAGCTAAACCCCCGGCCCCTAAAGTCATCTTTTCTTATATCTTCTTCTTTTTTTTTTTTGGAGACAGGGTCTCACTTTGTAGTTCAGGCTGGCCCTGAGCTCAGCCTCAAACTTACGTCACAGCAATCCTCCTGCCTCTGCCTCCCAAGTGCTGGGATTACAGGCGTGAGCCATCACGCCCAGCACTGTGGTATGTGGTACTGGTTGCTGCTGGGTGTGAGTCTCCACGCCCAGTATTGTATGTGGTTACCTGGGATCGAACTCGGGCCCTTGCACTTGCAAGACAGGCACCGGGACCACTGACCTAAATTCCTGGTCCTATATCCTGATCTTTATAGTTATTTTAGGTGCAAAGGTAAGTCAAACCCTTATCTTAACCAAGAGAGGATATAGGAGTGAGAATACGTGAATCTTTCCTGAATCATAACCCCTGTGTTTATTTGGTTCCTTTTTATATGGTTTATAAGGCCTTTTTACAAATTATCAACAGACTCTGGACTTGAAAGTAGAAGCAAGCTTCAAGCTCTTCTGCCCTCTGATGGGCTTACAGATACACTGTGAAGGAAGATTCTACCTTCTGTGACTTTTAAAAAAAAGAATACAGAGACTTTTGGTATCCAACAATTGCTCCTGCATTCTTGCCTTCGCTGTCTTCCGCTGTGGAGCTGAGGAGGAGGAGAGATGTAGCAGTGACACAGCATGAGATGTATTGTTAAGCCCGAAGTTTGAATCCTAGCTCTGCTACCAGCCAGCAGCTGTGTAACTGCAGGTAACTCAGCATCCCCGAGCTTGTCAAATGGAGAGAACAATGCCTCCTTGCAAGGATGGCTGCAGGTTTGAAAGAGGCCACATCATTGTTGTATGCCATGCCTAGAGCATCATAGGTGCTCAACAAGTAGAAGCTTGTCTCTAGTATTGTAATTAGCTGAGGAGAAAAGCTCCCCCATGCAGATCCAGGGGACTCTATGACTCAGGGAGGGGGCAGGTTGCTTCCAGTGGCCCTGCCTTCATTAGTAGCTTCTTTCCTGGCTTGTCTCAGCAATAAAAACAGCCAAGCGAGCGCAGGAAGAGAAACATTAGTCCCTCCCCCTGCAGAGGGCAGGATCCAGGCCCAGCCCCAGCAGCAGGTAATGCCCTGAAGCCAGGTACCAATGCTTGCTCATCATTAAGCTTCATAGCCACATCAGCAAAGCCAGAGGCTTTAATAGCTCAAGCTGATCAGATCGCAGGCCCTTGAGTCAGCTGCCCTGGCTGGAGGGCTCGGTGCCAGAGGCCTGGCTGGAACCTTCCTCCAGCATCAGGGCTTTGGGCAGTGAGTGGCTTGTGTGCAGGGTTAGGGTCAGACACACCCAGCTCCAACAGCAGAAGCTGCCCACTTGGCAGGTTCTGTGCATTTCCCGCTCCAGCTGCTGCACTGGCTCCTGTGTGAGTCATTATGGAGCCAAGTCCCTCGTGGATGCTCCAGGTTAAGTCAAATTGTGTCACTTCCTCTCTTAAAATCCTCTAGATCCCTCTCTAAGCTGTTCTTTCCACATGGAATAAAACTTAAATTCCCTACCACATCCTAAAAGTTCTTCATAATTGAACACAGAATTACATCATTTTTATCTCCCCTCTGTCCTACATTTTTTGCTCTTGGACATACAAACCCTTTGCAGTCTTTATAGTCACTGTTCCTTTCCCCTGCCTGGCATATTCTTTTTCTTGGTATTGTCCTTCAGGCCTTACATGAATGTTAATTGCTTAAAAAAAAATCTCTCCTGCCCATTGAAGCAGATGATTTGACAGACACTGTGTTTTGCTAGGAGCCATTATTCTTCCCATTTTATAGGTGACAAAACTGAGCCTTGGAAATGATGTAACCTGCCTAAGGTTCCAAAGCAGGTAAGTGATAGAATCACAATGGGGTCTGAGGCCAAGTCAAAGATTCATTGTCTCACACAAAGCTGTCTTATTCATCAGAGGATTCTTCTCCATCTTTGAGGTGTAATTTTAGGGCCAACTTGACCCAGGGTGTACCTTCTTCAGTGAGGCATGTTCAGACTAGGTGTGAACAAGGGTGCGAGCAGACATCCTGGGCCAGAGAGCTAGCTCTCCTCTCTCCTGTAGGTTTTCACTTCTTTCATTTATCTTATTATAACACGACTGGAAATAGGTCATGATGTGAAGAGACAGACATTACCAACACTACACTTGTCTGTGTTCTAAAGTAGTGTGTGAAATAAAATGGGTAACATTTCCCCCCATAGGCAAATTCAATAGAGTAGTATGAGTAGGTTCCAACACTGGACATAATCTTTTGCTGTCCAGGAACTCAACATATCACTGTAAAAGTCCTACCTCTACCCACCCTCATTTAATCCAATACATCTTCTTCCTCCTTCACCCTTCTTGCTGCTGAGATATGTCTCTGAGACCATTGATATTAGATCTCAAAAGATGAAAAGGAACAAGAAAAGCCCCCAATGTGCTAGACTCTTGCAATGAACAGTTGGAGAAAGAACACTGGACGGAAATCAGATAGACCCAAGTTTTAATGTCAGGCCTTCTACTTACTAGGAAAATTGATTTCCCTTTTTGGAGTTTTGGTTTCCTTTCTCATCTATCAATTACTGACTTTACTAGGTAGTTAAAAGAAATAAATGAGATAATAAATGCCAGATTGCTTAGTATGTACATACCAAATGGGAGTGAATACTGATTAAAGGTCCATAGTCTCCATTTTTACTAGCTGATTTGGTTGATCATGGACAAATTTTTTTTTTCATTGCATTAAGCTTATCTGCAAAATCGAAATGGTAACAAAATCTTTGTCATTAAGTGTTTGCATGAATTACATGAATTAGTTCAAGAAAAGTCCTTTTAACAATGGTTGGGATATGGTAAGTGCTCAACCAGTATTATTAGTGGTATTAGAGTTGACATAAAACTTTCTCCCAAATGGCAACAAACAGGGTGTTAAGTGATAGAGACTCACTTTTTCTCCGAAGTCCCAAGCCAATTCTTATAGGCATTCTCTTCTGTTAGGATGTGCTGTTCCTAGAGGATGCTTGGACTTCTCTGAAAATAACCTGTCCCATATCCTCCCAACATTTCTAACACAAACACAACCCCAGTGTTGTTACTTATTGGAAATGTGTAGGCAAGAACCACAGACTTATTAGAATGCTAAAAATTAAAAACACTGAGCATATCAAATATTGGCAAGGCCATAAAACAACTGGAGTTCCAGGAGGAGGATAAAATGCTGCAGCCATTGAGGAGAGGAGTGTGGCAGTGAGTTAGAAGTTCAAACAAACACTCTTATAAGACAAAGTTGTTCTACAGAGTTAGCTATCTATCCAAGATGAAAGAAAGCCATAAGTTTATAAACAGACTTGCACATGAATGTTCATAAAGGCTTTATTTATAATGTCTCCAAATAGACATAACCCAAGAGTTCATCACTGAGTAAATGAAATAGTTTCAGAAAAGTAATTTACACGAATACCTTAGTGCCATATGCAACAATATGGCTGGATTTCAAAAACAACCTGGGTGAAAAGAGACCTAAAATGAAGACCAGATATTGCACCAGTCTATTTAAAAAATGAGAATTAAGTTGTGTCTTATACTGGTACAAATCCCCATTATGGAGTGCAATCATGATGTGTATATTTAATGTACCAATAAAGATAAAAAAATATAGCGGAACCTTAGGTTTGGAATAGCTTGACATGTGAACAAAAAAAAGAAGTTCCAGAAGAACCAAAACTTGTCTGTGGCAATAAAAATGATGTGAGTAGTTGCTTGGGGTGGCAAGTTGGAGATTTATTTCAAAGAGATATGTGGCACCTGCCAGCTGGAATGTTCTTTGTCATGATCAAGGTCATACTGGCTGTACAGAAACAGTCAAAACCAAAATCCCTCTCATCTTGGAATCATAGCAGAGAAAGAAAGATGGACCTGAATGCAAAGACAGAGACATTTTCTTTATTAAGTAAGCATTGCATCAGAATGTGATGTATATCACAGGCAATCCACTGGAAGACTGCAAAGGCAGAAAGAAATCCTACCCTTTTTATAGCCCAGCAGGTACAACTGTTGTATACATATTCTCAAGATAAATAATAAGTTGTCCTTAAGTAAGAGGCCTGGACAACGACACTTGCCACACATAAAACATTCTAGGTTCCCTTCATAATGGGGGTGGACACCTCTTCTTTAATTAGCTTTAGTCAAAGGGAAAATCAACTCCTCAGGTCTTTATGACAAGAGAGAGTAGGTGTTCCAATCTGGAGTTGGGCTCCTACTTTCCTGTGGTAAATGGTGACTACATTTCCAAGAGATGGTTTCGAGGACCATGAGAAAAGACATACCTGGGTCCTAACACTGCAAAGAGGCTTATTGAATTTTTATAAAGACTTGCACTCATTTCAAACAGGAAGAAAAGAACATCAATGTCTGTGTCTACGAGGTCCTCTTCTTTTTCTTGTCATTATTCTCCAGACAGTATAGTAGAACAGCTACTTGCATCGAGGTGACATTGTCCCAGGTATTGTAAATTAGGTAGAGATGACTTAGCGTATGCAGGAGGATGAGTGTAGATTATATAAAAACACTACTACATTTTATAAGTGATTCTTGATTGGCCATAGATTTTATTCTTTGTGAAGGGGCTTGGAATGGGTCTCCCACAGATACCGAGGGGTGATTGTACACATTTTTCTAAAGTAAACACTAAGAAAATATTGGGGGGAAGATGTTTCTTTCCTTATTTTCAATAAAGAGCACTAAGCCTCTTATTTTAATTTATTTTTGATCTTATATAAGTGTATACTTTTGTACAAATTATCAAACCATGTTCTTAAACTGTGTAAACCTCACTCCCTTTATGTGTACTATTGATTCTTTTATTTGTTTAAGTATATGTACTATGAGGTCTACCCTCTAGGCACATCTTAAGTACACAATCTAGTGTTATTGGTTATCAGTGCTACGCACTATTGCAGATCTCTGGAACTTACTTATCTTTCCGAACAGGAACTTTGAAAGCAAAAGTGGTCAGTAAGAAAAAAGTGAGTCTTCACACGACTCACTCAGGTAACCCACAGAGTGCTCTCATCAGAAACCTTGCAAGCCGGGAGAGAGTGGAATGATATAGTTGAAGTGCTGAAAGATAAAAATTGCCAACCAAGAATGCAACACATGGCAAAGTTATGCTTCATAGATGAAGAGACAAAAGCTTTTCCTAGCAAATACAAGCTGAGGACACTTGTCACAACTAGATATTATTTATAAGAAATGCTAGAGTTTTTAAAATTTAATTATTGTGAAATAGGTACATTTTATATACACATCGTGATCACACTCAACACTGAGAATTTGTACCAGCATATGACACAACTTGATTCTCATTTTTTCCTGTTTCCTTACTCACCCTAAGTCAAACCAAAATGATGCTCATCAGCAACACAAAAACGTCTCAAGGTACACAACTCACCGGGTCTACAGTCAGCTTTGGAATATACCAAAGTGTAAAAGTGGAGCTTTCAGAGTATAGCCTTGGCTTCTCACTCCATTGATTATGTGGGGACTAGCCCTGCCAGTTTCCTATAGTCATGACTACTCAGTAGGTATTGAGCATTCCCTTTATGGAAAATGCTGTACAAGGGCCTTTCAGTGTACTCTCCCATTCAGTCATTAGACTATCATCCACTTGCAGAGGAGAAACTCAAGGCTCAGAGGTTTTGAGGGCTTGCCTGGGATCTCACCAGAAGGATGTGGCTGATTCCAGATGCAGTCCCCAATCTGTCTGATACTAGAACCTTCCACTTTTGATTATCATCCCATGAAGCTACTCTTCAAAAATACCTTTTCTCTTAATCAAATCGATGAAGGACTTGACCTTCTGAGAAGCAAAGAACAGTATCTGGACAATGCATCTGTAATTTACCACATGTTTCCCATCTATGTTCTACATCATCATAACAATCTGTGGCATGCAGACTGGAACAATAAGGTAAAAACTCCTATTGAGATCCCAGTTAGAGGTTTCACAAGCCACTTAACCCATCTAGCCTCTCCAATTCTTCATCTATAAAGTGGGATTGCTATTTATAGATTTCAACATTTGCAAATGTTAAATGGAAATGCGAGTCATTAATTAGGTACCGAGTGGTCTTAAGTAACAGTAAGGTTAATAGCTGATACTGGATCTAGTTAATCTATAGTCATTAGTGAAACCTCTTAACTGACCTCCTAGGCTAATAGGTCTCCAGAGACTGGGTCAATGGGGAGTGGGTTAGTCACAGCCAAGGCCCACCACGTCTCACTATCCAATTCTGAGTTGTAGGATATCTCAGTTTTTATTTGCTTTAGTCACCAGATGATCATTTTGGGAATGAGATAGTCATACAAATGAGTTGTGATGTACTTGTTTTACATTTATAAGACTGATCATTTCTGGCCCTGTAGACATTCTCACAATCTGTCTACCCAAAGTCCTTAACAAAAGGGTGATTTGTTCTCATCCTCACCATCGGAACTAGAGGCACCTGGGAGTTAACCTGGCATTGTCTCAGGGGAAGCAGAGATGATTTAGCAAGAGTAACAACATAACCATCTCCATGACCCAATGTGTCTCATGCTTCTTTTCATTTGTCAAACAAATTAATCCGGATATGTCATTTAGACACAGCAGCTACACTCGTTCATAGAGCTAAGAATGAGTGAGATGGGATAAGAGCTTGTACTCTGGCTGGGAGTGGGGAGACTTTCCAACCTCTTTTCATCATTTATGCCAGTTTTTATTGTCACACGATTGTTAAAAATGCTCACTGTCTTGTTGCCTCTCAGAATTCAGGGAGATGGTGATGTTCAATCCTGAGAAATGTCATGGATGTACTAAAACAAGGAAAATCCAGTGTTTCTCTCTCAGCTGTCCATCAATTCACACTAAGTCTGTTCATACAGGCGACAAAGAATTTGTGCAGCAGTGTGGTTGGCTGCAAGCAGATGGTCCATTAACATTTGATTGAGTCTGCATAGGAGAGTTTAATTTTGTAACTTTTTAAATTAAAAGTATAGTGAAAAGTAATAGCGCCTTTGTGTGTATCAACTGAAAGGAGCCAATTCCGACTATTTTTGTCATTCATTTTTAAGAATGGATTTAAATATTAGTTATTTGCTGATATTAAGAAATAGAAGGTTTATGCATAAAAATATGTATTTGGGGATGGAAAACAGGAGACCTGGGGAAAAACTGAGCCTGTGTTTCCACATATAAGCATTTATCTGGAATAGACAGAATTGGGTCCAGTTTGAGGCACCCCCCGCCCCTCCATATACCCTGAGCTTCTGACACACAGCTTAGTTAACAGTTTGATTCTTGAGTGCAGTTGGGGTTTGACTTATTTTTCCTTTGTGGTCTTTCCCTCCATTCTTTCTCTCCTGATGTTCCCCTTAGTCTCTCAGTTTGTCTGACTTTATCCTTCCTACTCTTTCTCTCCCTCTCAACCTTTGGCCAGGATTTCATTTTTTAAAAATTTCATCCAATTTCCTCCGGGTAGGCTTTGAGATGGTTGGATATCTGAGATCCTCAGGTGTGGGATCAGAGAGGGGAGGAGGAAGGAGGAGATCTTTCCTGGGAAAGAGCTGTAAGAAAATGCTTCCTCATGGTCATCGCTGTCCAGTTCTTCCCATGAGTCCAGTGTGTCATAACCCTAAACAAGTACATGTCATTTGTCCGCCTTTCCTAACCCATCCCTCCATGCAGTACAGCAGTTAGTGAGGCCCGGATCTCAGGAGAGCTGTAGACAGAAATTTACTTACTGGGAATGGAATGAGATGTATGTTGAGGGTGGAGAAAGTCCCATCACATCACCTTGGAAAATACAGAGAAATTATGAAATAGTAAAAATTCTTCTTAAAATTCTTTTTATTAGTACATCTTAGATATGCATGATGATAGCATGCGTAATAAGGAATTTGTATCCATACACGATATATCTTGATTCTTCTTTTCCCCTCCCTTCAACTTTTCTTCTCATCCTTACTTACTAAAGCTTTGTTCCATCTTTCCTTCTATTTTATTTTTTCCTTTTCCCTACCTTCTTTTCTTCCTTCAGACTCCCTAGTTTTCCTTCCTATTTTAACATTTTCTTCTTATTTAAATATCTATTTTTCATTTCAGCCCTTATTTATACTTTCACTTTCTCACACCACAGAAACCAGGTGATATTTGAATATGTGTGTCCAATCTATTTCACTTAAGAGCACATCCACTTACCTAGAAATCTATCAAGTTCATCTTTCTTTGTGGCAGAGTAGTACTCTATTGTATTAAAGCATCATATCTTCTTTATCCATTCATTGGTTAATGGGCACTGGGGCTGCTTCCAAGAATTGGCTATTACAAACTATGTCACTATAAACATGGTTATAGAGTGATGTTTTATTTCTTTTGGAAAGACACCAATAAGGGCAATATCTGGATCTAATAGAGTATCTAGTTTTAGTTTTTTTTTTTTTTTGAGAAATCTCCACATTTATTTCTATAGTAACAGTCTACGTTCCCACAAACAATGGAGAAAGATTCCTTTTCCCAACAGTCCTGCCAAAATCTCTTATTGGTTGATTTCTTGATAGCAGCCATTTTTTCAGGATTGAGGTGGAATCTCAATGTTGTCTTAATTTGCATCTCTAGGATGACCAGTAATGTTGAAGTTTTTCATGTATTTATTTGTTATTTTTACTTCCTGAGAAGTGTTTCTTCATTTCAGATGCTCACTTTTGGATAAGGTTTTTAAGTTTGGGAGGAGGTCTAATTTTTTTGAGTTCTTTATGTATTTTAATATTAGTCCTTTGTCTGAGGAACAGCTGGTAAAAATTCTTTATCACTCTGTGGGTTGTCTTTTGCTTCTTGGTGGTTTGTTTTGCTGTGCTAAATATTTTTAATAAGATGAGATTTCAGTTGTTGATTGTTTGTGATGTTTCATGTATGACTGGGATTTTGTTTATAAAATCTTTGTCTGCACTTGTGTCTTTGAGAGTTTCACCCATCCCATCTTCCAAGAGATTTAGTGTTTCTGTTTTAATATTTAGATCTCTCATCCATTTTGATTTTAGTTCAGTGCATGGTGAGAGATATGCATCTAATTTTAGTCATCAACATGTGGAAAGCCAGCTTTTCCAGCACCATTTATTCAAGAGGTTTTCTTTCTTCCAGTAAAGTCACTGTAGTTTTGTAGTATAATTTCAAGTCAGGCATTATCATCTACTGTGCCTTTGTTGCTTTTGTGAGTCTATGCCTCTTCTGGTTCCATATGAATTTTGGGATAGTTTTCTTTAGCTCTGTGAAGTATAGTATTGGTATTTTGATTCAAATTTCATTAAATCTGTATCATAATTTTGGAAGTATGGCCGTTTTCAGTATATTGGTTCTTCCTAACCAAGAACAAGAAATATCGTTCCACATTCTGATATTCTCTTTGATCTCCTTTTTCAGAGTTCTCTAGTTTTCAGTGTAAAATTCTTTTACTTCCTGTTAGATTGATACTTCAGAATTTCTCTTTTGGGGGGATGTTCTTATGAAAGATGTGGTTTCCCTAATTTCTCTCTCAGTGACTTTAAAACTGTAAGATATTCTTTTTTGGGGGGGGGGACAGGGTCTCGCTTTGTAGTTCAGACTGGTCCTGAGCTCAGCCTCAAACTCACATCACAGCAATCCTCCTGCCTCTGCCTCCTGAGTGCTGGGATGACAGGCATGAGCCACCACGCCCGGCACTGTGGAATGTGGTGTTGATTGCTGCTGGGAGTGAGTTTCCACGCCTGGTATCATATGTGGTTACCGGGGATCGAACCCAGGTCCTTGCGCTTGGAAGACAGGCACCAGAACCACTGAGCTAAACCACCGGCCCAATATATTCTTAAGCATAACATAAAGAACTGTCCACTGCAATGTTTTCCTCTAGTATTTTAAACATTTCTTTTTTTTTTTTTTAAGGTTTTTTGAGACAGGGTCTCACTTTGTGGTTCAGGCTGGCCCTGAGCTCAGCCTCAAATTCACATCACAGCAATCTTCCTGCCTCTGCTTCCCGAGTGCTGGAATTACAGGCGTGAGCCACCACGCCCAACACTGTGGTGTGTAATACTTATTGCTGCTGGGGTGAGTCTCCACGCCTCGTATTGTTATGTGGTTACCGGGGATCGAACCTGGCCCCTGTGCTTGCAAGACAGGCGCTGGAACCACTGAGCTATATCCCCAGCCCAAACATTTCTTTTCTCTATGTAGCTGGGACTAAGGTAATATAAGTTTGCAGTCTCATTATTTTCCTTGTCCATTGCTGAATAAGTACTTCCCTGTGATATTAAAAATTTTCATAAACATAGTTCTAATGACTATGTAATGAATTCATCATTGTAATGTGCTCTCATTCATTTAACCTGTGTCATATCAGTGAATAGTTGTGTTACGCCCTGTTCCTGATATTATAAATAATGCTATACACAAAACCTTGTTTCAAAATATTTCCTTAGGTTATCTTGTAAAAACGGATTTCTAGATTAAAGTGTTGGACACTGTTAATGTTTCTGATATATTTGCCAGGCTGAAGCTTACATTTTGGGATTGTGGGTGGCGTCCACGTTACACAGATATCGTGAGAGTTCAGTGTCAACCCAAGGGATTGAAGGCAAGAGGGAAGGGGAGCGAGATGGCACTGGCAACGGACTGATGGATGAGGGATGTTTGGACCTTTCTTAAATGCGAAGAACCACTAGATTCTAAGATTTTCTGCAAAAGTATATTTTATTTCATGCTTCACAATTTGCTGAAATTGACTTTTTCTGTGTTTCCTTTCACTGCAGGGGTCTCAGCTCCAACAAACACATCAAACTCTTTTTGAAATCATTAATTTTTTTCCTTGTATCTTTTACAATTTTATTTTTATGGGGTACAATGTTTATTCGTATGGGGTACAATGTGATGCATGGATGCATGCACTGTAAAATAAGAAAATCAAAAGTTCAAAGATATCCATGGCCTCACATGCACACTTCTTTGTTGACATTTAGAATCCACTTGTCTGGCAATTTTGAAACATACCTTATTATTAACTATGACTGTAGTCACCTTGCTGTGCAAGTGAGTTCCTGGACCTTTATTCTCCAGTGTCACTGAGAACTTTGTATTCTTTGATCAATATCTCTCCTCTCCTCATTCCCTTACCTCCAGCTGCTGATAACCACCATTCTGATTTTTTCTTTGAATAAATTCCTCTTTTAGATTCTGTACATGAGTGAAATTGTATATTTATGTTTCTGTGCTTGGTTCATCTTACTCAGCATAACCTCTTCCTGAATTCATCTCTCTCTCTCAAGTTCTCGGTATGTAGTTTAGGCTGACCTCAGACTTACTATGTAGCCCACGCTGGCTTTGAACTCACAGCAATCCTCCTGGGTGCTGGCACTATAGGCTTATATCACCATGCCCAGCAAGACTTTATCTTTTAATGGGCATTGAAGCTGTTTTCAAGTTTTGGCTCTTATGAATAATACTGCAATGAACAAGGGAGTGTAGATATCTCATTGACATAACAATTTCAATTTCTTTGGGTATCACCTCGAAATCTAGGTATTGTCATAATCCTCCCTTCCTTCTCTCTCCTTTGCTCTTCTCTCCTTCCCTCCATCCTTTATTTCTATATTTGTTTCCAGTAAGTACCACACACTGAGTGCCTAGAATGGACCAGCCATTGTACATGTTTTTTTTTGACCATTCTTCACTGAGTCCTTAGTGCAACAGTACTAGGCAGCTGATGTTTATGGGGGCTATGCAGAGTGTGGTTGGTGTCTATCTGGCAAGACAGACAGAGCTGGATGTGACATCTGGCTCAAGCCCGTGCTGCTGCGTCAAGTCTGTTCATAGGGACAATCACTAGCACAGGTTTAGCTCAGTGAGGGCTCCACCTTCTCCCTTCTCCTGGTGACCTTTTGCTGCCGATAGATGTTGGAAGGACTCCAGTCTGGTCTTCTGAAGAACAGATGTTATCTTTTCTGTATGTTCAGCACCCATTCATAATCATATGTGAGATAAATCCCACTGGAGTCTCCTGGAGGCCGCTCACCTTGCCTTTCAGAGCATGGTGGTTTGTGGAGAAAAGCTAAAACTTCCAGTTTACCATGCCACATGGAAACTTCTCAAAGTTTTTAAACTTCTTTGCATCCATTACTAGAAACACCTAAGACAGGTAGAGACCTGTCATTAGTGTAATTGTTGGAACATAGGCATGACAACTACCTTTCCATTCGCATGAATTTCCACATTTCCTTCACCTAAAACAAAAAGACTCTGGAGATGGATTAGCCTTAGTGAGCACACACAAAATCTTTCTATTCAGAGAGTCTGTAGCAGTTAGTGGTGGGTGGAACAATTTTCCAGTGCTTTTAATTACTCTCCTTTTTCTTTTCCTCACAAAGGAGGCACAAAGCTAATTGGTGCCTTATAGAGAGGGGCTGAGAAGGAGGCTTAGGCTTAGGGCTGGTCAATTGCCAGTGAGCCATGGACAGCTACCTGGTCTTGCTAAATTTCCCACTGTATAACATAGGACAATAATTCATATCTTAAATTCTGGCTTTAGGGATCTGATGCAATACACGGTGAACTGTTGATACTATTATTTTTTTCATCAGATATATATCTGAGTGTTTCTTCTTACAACATTCTTTTGGTTGGAAGTTTTCCAGAGAGGGGTAGTTTCTTCTGTCTACAGGCAAGAGGAGAGAGACTTTCTTTCCTCTCTGTTCCTCCTGCTGGAATTAAAACTAGGTTTTCCTTTTTCTCTTCATTCCTCTTGCTAGTATATTTTTAGACTAAATGGAGGGAGATGGAGAAATACTTAGATTATGCAATGTTGTGAGCTGTGAGTGCTATTTGTGGAAGGAAAAAAAATCAAGATCTAGGGATGAAGAAGACAGAGGGCTGCATTGTCACAGAAGGATGGTGCTAGGGGTGCTTCTCAGAAGAGGTGGCATTTGACAAAGCCATGACCTGTGAAACACATGCACGAGCTGCATGTGAACATATGGGTCAGGAAGCCCAGGGCACTGGTGGGGAGGTAAGGGGCGTGGGTCCGCAGCTACCAGGTAGGCAGGGTGGCTGGGTGAACTGAATAACACAAGGTGATGTCAGAGAACCAGGAGGGTACTGAGTTAGGGTCTTGGGAGACTTGATCTGCACATGGGGAGGAGTGGGTGGAGCACTCCGGGGCAGCAAAGGATGGGGTGGAACTTTTTCTCTCTAAGCAGCATATTAACTTCTGAGTAGGCAGCAGAGCAGATGCCCGGAGACCTTCAAAAAGCTCAGAGTGGGTCCAGGTGAGAGATGTCAGTTGCTTTACCTTGTAGAGTTGTCAGGGAAATGGTAAGAAGTTGGTCAGGATAGGTGTGGTCTCTGTTGTCTTTGATGGGTGTGTGACCATGCATGTGATATGCACATGCATGTGTGCCTGAGTATGTATGTGCATGGCTGTATGTGGTATGTCTTCATGGAGGGTTTCTCCACCTGCCGTTAACAGTGACAAAGTTTGCTCCTGTGTTTATGTGAAAGAGAGGGAGAGATGTAGTGATGGGGTTGGACTGGGAGTCATGTCATGGGAGAAGGTAGGAGCAAGACCGAAGGGGCTGAGGTCAGCCCAGGCAGATTTGATATTCATGAATCCTGACAAATGAAGAAGCTCATTAAAGTGCATCTTTCTGAAAATGCAATATAAATTCAGCAAATGGATAAGCTGATCTACTCTTGTATCTACCCAACGCAAAGACAATTACAGCTAAACACCTTGGAGAAAGTTATCCTGTCTCTGAATTTGCTAATTCCATTTCTAAAATAGCTCTCAAGTCTTCGCTTGCTCATAGCGGGGATAATTAAAACTAATGAAGTGAATTTTGGGGTGTGCATCAGAGACTGCGAGGGAATCTGACAGTGATTACAGATGCGCTGTGGCCTCTTTGAAGGTAATTGTTGAGCGACCCTTCCTCATTTGTATTCATGGAGGTGAGGAGCCTTTTTCCTGAGGCTGATAAACATTTCAGAGGAGCTATCCACATGCTACATTTCAGGGCTTGGAATTCTTCATTATACCTGAGGAATGCTGGGGTTTTACCTACTGCTTACAGATGACTAAGCATGGGACATTGTGTTTTTATATCCTTACTTTGAATGTAATTAATTTAAGAGATGGAAGTTAGGCACAAGAAAAGAGAGAGGGATAAGGAATCTCACTTGTATATAATTCAAATGCTTATTGAGCAGTTATTATGTCCCACACCATGTTTAAGATACTGAAGATACATGAATGAAATAGAGAAGATGTCACGTTTCCTAGTACTGACAGAAAAGGTGGTAAAAAGAAACACAAGAAAAATATCAGGTCATGATGAATGCTGTGCAAGAACAAAAGCAGGAGATGGATCAGAGGGAAACTGGTTGGTCAAGGGAGTCCTTTCAAAAATTGTGCATTTTCAGCTGAGAGCCAATTGCGAGAAGGAAATAGATCCCTAAAAATGAAAAGTAGAACCTTGGAGGGGAAAGGATTGGTAAGTGCTGAGGTCTGATGGAGCCTAGAGGTCAAGTGGCTGATATGGCATGAAGAAGCACAGGAGGGACGGGGAGGCTGTGCTTTGTGAGAGAAGTTCAGGCTTTCAGTATCAAAGGAGGCTCCTAGGAGCCCTCTGGTTGGGCTGTAACAGATCTACTTGGTTCCCAGCTACTCTTTGACATTGTGTGGGGTCCAACTAGTTGAGTGGAAAAGGAAGGTTCTTGGGGACCCCAGAGCCATCCAGGTGAGGCACAAGGGCAGCTTGAACCAGGATAGTAGCTGAATAGATGGAAAAATGTGAGAAGAGTCAGTTATTGGGATCACCAGGAATCTGCTGATGAGACAAAGAAGAATCAACATGGCCCAACCAGGCCACAGCAGGTGGGGTGGACAAGGGAGTATCCAGCAAGTTCTTCACCTCTGTTAGCCTCCATGGCTCAGAGATGGTTTTCCCATGAGTTAGTTTAGGGAATTTCTAGGGGAAGAGAAGAAGCTGGGTGGTGGTAGGGTTGGATTCTTGGCTCTCTTTCTAAGTGAGGATGCTAAAACAAAAGGATGATCCTACAGAGGAGAGGTGAATGGAGTGGGGAGGAGGAAAGCACCAGGGTGGTGATGGCCGGTACCCCAGTCTCTTCTTTTGGCTCCATGACTTTTCTTCACACCTTAGAACCCAAATAGAAACATTAGATGTACCCTCAAGTATCATGTCCTCAAAGAACGATAGCTTCTTTTGACTGAACGTTAGCCTCATGCATTGCTACGTCATCATTCAGGCTCCACTTAGAGTTTGATGGTGGAACTGCCACGTAGTGGATGTAGGACTTTCAGCAAGGAATACAACCTATTGGAGACTTAGTTTCTTTATCTTTAAAACGGGAACAGCCAGTATTGCTTCATGGTATTCTTGAGATAATAGTAAATAGCCTTTATAGAACATCTATCTGTCTGTCCATCCATCCATCCATCCAACTATATGTTGTATTTTATCTTCAATACCATCCTCTGCAGTATATATGTGTCCACACTACAGATGAGGGTACTAAGGCCCAGAGAGATTCCTCAAGTAATCGAAAACTCCATATCTCCATGAAAGAGAGCAAGACTCTCCAAGATCAAATCTCCATTGAATGCATGAGGAGGGGCTCATTTTGGGCAGAGCCTCAAGTCTGCTTCACATTTTTAGCACTATATTTTTTTGCTGTTTTTATTTTTGGAGACAAGGTCTCATCTATGCATTTTAGGTTGTCTCTGAACCTTCTAGGTAGCCCAGGCTGGCCTTGGACTACAGGCCCAGCCTCCGAGTGCTACAACTACAGGCACAAATCACCAGCCTATAAAGCACTATATTTTACACATAATAAGGGACCAAAAATTGAAAGCTGCTGTTGGCTTATTACTATATCTTATCAGAATACCTATTTCTAAGTTTTCTTGCACATCATACTTTCTACTTCCTCCTGAGCAGAGCCGGTGACTTGTTCACAGCTGGGCTCCCTCCCCAGCACGGAGCACTGCTGGCTCTTAGCAGGTGTGCAATGGATGTGGCCTTGATGGAAGCACACCTGTAGAAGAATCAGCTGGAGTTCCTCTGCCTCTGTGGTCCTTACAGTGGAGCATATTTCCTGTGTTTGGCTCGCTCTTCTCCCAGGTGGAAAACTGTCCCTGCCCACAGGAGGCAAGAGACAATGGAATCAACATTCCCTCAAGTACTTCTTCCCCTGAGCATGGCCCCCTAGTGAAAAAATCATCTCGTCCAAACAAGAATTAAAGAGATGAGTTGTATTCGGCACCAGCCAGGTGCCCACACAGGCACTAAACATAGTGCAGGAAGAACAGAGACTCTGAAGCAGAACAGGAAGCGTCTTCTAACTCATTGTGCTTCCAGCATGTGAGACAATGAGTGTGTCGTGGGTAGGACAATTACATTGAAATATTGTCCATCTAAGAGCAAGGGTTATTTTAAGGTGAAGATCAAGAAATCCAACAGCAAACCTTTCAGGGAGGTGGGTGAATTGAGGGCCTTGAAGCAGGGTCAGTTATCTGGGTGGTGTCCATGTCAGAGCTGGGGATTGGCCTAAAAAAAAAACCAAAACAAAAACAAAAACCCAAGTCCTCAGGCCCTCGTGAGATGGGTATTTAATAATAAGAGGAATAGGCAGGAGCTGTTTGTAATAGCTTTGCAATCAGCACCTTCCCTGAGACTGCACATCATTTTGTAGGAAAATGATGGAGTGTCTGTGTGCACCTCTTGGAATGCAAACACCCACGAGGATTGTGCTGGTCGTGGGAGATGAAGGGAAGATGATGCTGTGGCGGTCTCCTTTTTTTTTTTTTTGAGATCCCTCGGGCGTTTCAGGGAGGAGGATGCTGCTCAGAAATCAGGAAGAAGCAGGGTGTTGAAGGACTCCTGGTTCTTGGAGTGTGGGAGCACAGAGATGCCTGGGTGGGGGCGTGAAACTTAACAATGTTCCTACTTTTACTCTGATTGGAAGGGCACATTGTCTCAAGGGTTATTTGAGGAGACTCAAGAGCCATGGACGTGTCACACTCCGGAATCACTGTCCCTTGGTATGAATCTTACACTGCCAGGTCAGCTGTTTTCTCTTTCTCCATCCTCCTGAATCCCTAGGGCTAAATGTGAGTGGGAAGTGGGGAGGTGAGAACAATCCCAAAATATGCCTTGGGGGGCCCCTAAATTCACTGAGGCTGGATTTTAGCCCCTTTCTCTGGTTTATTCATCGTCTGTCTCATATTTCATCTACCAACACCACTGGCTTAAAACCATTCTGTGCTTTTGCAGAATTTTAGAGGATCTAGGGACTCTAGATTCTGGGGCCAGAGCCCAGTGAGCCTTGGAGTCTTCTTCCCATCATGCCCCTCGGTGGGTGTTCTTACTGTTCTTAACTAATCCCAAGGCAGAGATTCTCAACAAGGGGTGATATTTTCCTCCTACCCCTTGGGAGATATGGCAACATGGGGATGTGGTGGTCCCAAGCCAAGGAAAGTTGCTACTGGCATTTTGTGGAGAGATCAGGGCAGTGCCAGCCAGTGATGAATCATCTAGCCATGTCAATAGTGCTGAGAGTGAGGAATGCTGCTTTTTACGTCACTCCCCCCCAGAACCATGAATACAGCTGACAATGACACTGAAGAGATTCCTACGAGTGACACCAACACTTTGGAAGAACACTGCTTCAAGTTATTTCCTGTGCAGATATCCACATTTCATGGCATCTCTAGGACCACAGCTGGTCCCAAAGGTTGGAAATTAATATCTAAAATCAGGAATGCAGTGGAAATTAGAATTAAAAGAGACAGATATGCAGAAATACAGATGAGAAGGCATGATGAAAGATGCACAGTGAAATATCACATAAATCACCAGAAAACATGATTTTGGGTGGAGGCTGATGATTAAGTGCTGGGGATGGAAATGAGCTACTCTGTAGCCAGATTCCTGATTTATTATGTGTTGAATGCCTCTGGCCATCCTTCATTTTCTCTTTTGTTGCTGTCTTTATTGTTGTGTTTAGATGAATGTAAAATTTTATCAGCAGCAAGATGAGGTTGTTCTCCATTCTCGATGGAGGGTCAGGACTATATTGTAAGATAAAATCAGGAGATGAGGTTACGCTAACGTGATCCAACATGTACTGTGTTCAGAGAGAATGCATTTTACAAGAAGGATATATTCTGAAAAAAGAATACTATAAATTACTTCTTTAGAAGAAGGTATCAGTTAGTTATAGATCAGTGGGCTCCAAAGTCTCCCAGTTGTGTAGCCTATTAAAGTTTCTTGAGCAGTCTCCCACAGTATATATGTTTTAAAAAGTAAATTTGCAACCATGTACTATTGTGTTTATATATTATGTATATAACAAAATAGATATGAGATAGAAATAAAAAGGCAACGATATGATACATTTTTATGTACCCCAGTGGATTGTTCTGGTCAGCCTAAGGTATTAGTGTGATGCTCACCTGTCAATAAAAGCAGTTAGTGTATGTTGTACCTACCACGTACAAGACACGGTTCTCAAAGTTTGCACAAATGAATTCATGTAACAACATGAACAACTCCCAGAGATAGGAATGATGGTAACTCCCACTTTATAGATAAAGAAGTATAAGCACAGGGAAGTTAAGTAACTTCTATAAGGTCACATGGCTATGAAGCAGAAAATAGATTTAAACCTCAGCAGGTGGCTCCTGAATATCTCTTCTAAGCACTAGGCTGTACTGTCTCTCATCTGTGGAAAGTGGGAAGCTTGAAGCCTCTTCCCGTAGCCGAAAAATGAGTCAAGTATGCTATTCACAAGCCAAAGGATGCGGGGGTAGAGTTCATGAGGGTAAGAAGAGAAAGAGGCCAGAGGATGAGACTCTTAGAGTTGGGCCCTGTTTGGAATGAAAAGTGTGTTGAAAGAAAAGGCAGAGGGAATCTTCACACCCTCCACTACCCTTCTTGTGTGGCTGGAATTGTATGCAGTGTTTCCTTCTCTACCAGCTGCACCACCCTTAGGATACTGTAAAGATGGAGGACCTGACATTGCATTGTCCTTCAGGACTTTGCACATGACCTTAACTTCTTGATCTTTTTTCATTTGTCACAAAGTTATAGTGTCCTCTACTGTATGTCCATGCCATGGAGAATTCCAAACATCAGTCCTCAATCTAAGAGTAGAGTGGTTCTTGACTTGTATACAAACTTATATTTTGTAAACAAGACTTCACAGATATTTTCAGCATCTTGAGCAATCATACAGACAATATTATAGTAGTAGGATATAGAGCCCAATGAATTCCTTCTAACTAAAGGTCAGGGAGGGCAAGAGGCAACAATGATGCTTGGATCTCTGGCTCTTCACACGCTAAAAGACTGGGCTGGAAAAATATCTTTTAGGTCAAAACACTTGAAGGAGTTAAATTCAGCTCACATCTAGTAGAAGAATAAATTTTCATTTTCCTGTAAATGATTGGGAAGCTTGATTAAACTAGAGTGAACATCCTGAGGGCTTCATTATATCCCTCCAACTTTCACATGCTGAATCCATAGCATCCAGTACCTGAGTATACAGTGTCTGGAGACAGAATCTTTAAAGAAGTGACTAAACCAAAGTGAAGGCTTTGAGGGAAGGCTCTGGTCCAATCTGGCTGATCTTCCTGTGAGATGAGGAAATGTAGACAGAGAGAGACACCAGAAGTGCATGCACACAGAGGAAAGACCCAATGAGGATGCAGTGAAAAGGCAGCTATAAGCCATAGAGAGGGGCTTCAAGATGACATGAACCCACTGATATCTTGATATCAGACTTTCAACCTCCAAAACCATGACAAAGCACATGTATGTCACCTAAGACACTCAGTCTGTGGTATTTTATTATGGCATCTCTAGCAAAACTAAGACAGTCCCCTTCCTTTCTGTTAGTAGTATCTATAAATAGCTAATAATGGTCTTTAAATGAATTTCTCACTTGTCCACATAAAAATGTACAAAGCAGATATAGTCATTTGCTTCATTTTACACATAAAGCAACAGAGGCTAATAGAAGTTAGGATTAAACTGAGCCTGTTGTAGTTCCAGAATCATGCTCTTAATTACTCCTGTGGTTACTAGAGTAATAATGGTGTTGGGTGGTCCAAGATGCTCAAAATAGGCAGATTCTGCCACATCACTTCCTGAGAAGAGCTGTGGAAGGAAGTCATATATGCTCCCTGAAGAGGGGGGTGATCAGTCTCATACCTGGCAACTAGGCAGCAAGCTAAGGACTTGGCTCCTATCACAGACACAACAAACATGGCCACTCTTACATTCAGGGAGCTCACAGCCTAAGAACTCTGTCAGTTTCTAAATCCCTCAAGTCCCAGACTATCTCCTCTCTTCAAAGGAAAGAAAAAGAAATGAGACAGCAAGCTGCTTCTTTGAGTGTTTGCCTTTGTATCCATCTTCTGACAGCCATGCTTCAAGTCTGACAGAGGAAATGAGTCTTCTAGACAGTGATAAATTTATGAGTTGTGACTGTTTGTGAAGTTCGCTAATTAATTCTTTATAGATTTCTATTGGCAACTAAATTTGTGTTTTGAGTTAAAATGGGTGTTCAGATGAATTACCATTAAACATTCTGCTCCCTTTGGAATGATCACGCTCCACGCTCTTCTTGCTAATCTCCCTGCTTACCAAGCAAGCAACAGTGGCATTTATCTTGCTGTGACGCACGGCAGGTGGTTACCATGGCATAAGACAGAGGCGCCAGCACTGGCCCTGTCGTCACATAGCCCCCGGCCATCTCCTGAGCAACCTGGCAGGGATTCTCAAACCAGTAATACTTCTCTGCACATAGGAGTTAGTTTCTAATGTCTTTGTGTGTGTGTGTGTGTGTGTCTTGACATTTATGCTTAATCAAAAGCTTGATATGGCTAAACAAATTTAAGAAAGGAACCCAGCCTCTGTGTGTCCAGAATGGGAGAGGGAGAGCCAGGGGGAGAGAGAGGAGGAGAGAAGGAGAGAGACACGCAGAGATACAAGGATCAAAAGTGACAGATACAATAAATAATAGTAGCAGTCAATATTTATCAAGTTTATGTTCTGTGCCAGATACCACGCTGGGTGTTCTAGCTGCAGCATCTCATTTATTTCTTGTGATGACCCTGTGAGATAAATACTGGTATTTGCCTTTCTTTTCATGTGCAAAAAATGAGCTCAGAGAGACTTAAGTTCCAAGCCTACAGTTCTTAAGGTGTGGAGCAGGTTTGTAAATTCAGACAGATGGGTCCAAAAGGTACAATTTTTTCTTACTATGGCTGAAAGATAGGGTACAGGAAATATACAGGAAGATGGAGAGGACTGACATCCATTCTAGGTGAGAGAGAGGAGAGAGAGAGAGAGAGAGAGAATGTGATGTAAAGAGAATGTGAGACACGAGAAAGTCATTGAAAAATACAGAGACATTTAAATAAATGCACAGAGAGACACATAATTGACTCACTTTGAGTACAAACAGAGGCAGAGGAAGGTGGAGGTAAAGAGGAAGACAGACAGACAGAGACAAAGAGAGAGAGAGACTTTTTGCAAAAAAAACACTATCCCCTGTAAGATTAAAATGTCTGGGAAAACAACAGCACGAGCTATGGCATTATCACGGGCAGTCATTTTAAATAATGCCATTCATGTTGTCATTTGCATAGCAGAAATGCTGCAGCAGACTGCATGACTTACAGCAAGATACACAGCACTGTGAACACGGCAGCAAGTTTTGTTCCCTGGACCACTTCATGGGATGTGAAATGGTGCAGGAGGCGAAAGAGGAATGGATGGTTGAGGTCGTCTGAATTTCTTTATCCCTGCTGAGGCCATTCCCAGCTGCCCACTTTTGTTGGATTTTCCCAGTAGCTGGCACCGAGAAAGCTCAGAGGAGCAATGCAGTCCTGAGAGCCACGATTCTTGTATCAGTTACTTTCCCATCACTGGAACAAAATACCTGACACCTGCACATTGTTTTGGCTCATCATCTCAATGGGTTTAGTCGCTGTTCGTCCGTCTCTAAGGCAGAAACAGCATGGCAAATGGTGTGGTAGAAAAAAGCTGCCACTGCACAGAAGCCAGGAAATAGAAAGGGAAGAGCCAGGGCTGATGATATACTTTTCTTCTGATCAGGACCCATCTCTGAACGTGAGATATTGGAAGACATTTTAGATCTAAGCCACAGTGACTGTCTGACACATGACATTTCCTTTACTTCTTGCAACCTGCCTGTGGACTTGGGGCAACATCCTTATTATGTAGATAGGGAACCGGGGCCCACGGAGGTCATTTAACGTAAGAGTGCATATAGTCTCTGTAGTAATGTAGAACTGGACCTAGAACTCAGATGGTGCATATTGAGACCCCTTGTTCCTAGTCTTACTCTCAGGTCAAAGAATGGGGCCCATATTGAGCATGGACAGATCTTTCAGGAGGAGAAGACATTTTATTTTCAGGTGGCCTTCATGACCCCAAGAGCTATGCAGTCTGCAGAGTATGGATATCTAATTATGTGAGCTGGCAAAATGCCTGTTGATTTAGCAAAGACAATGAGTCTAAATAGAGTCACAGATACTAAAAGCTTTATAATTCATCTTCATACATGACCAATCAATGCCAATTCAACATAGTTTTTGTCCATTACCATCCTTGACACCATGTGAATCAGTTTGGCATTGCTGGGCAGTTTCTGCTTTAATTCTGTGACACGGAAGACCTGATGTTAGAATTCAGAGAAGCACACGAATCCACATCCTTGGCTTGAGTCAGACTCCATCGAAAGACCCTTCAGAGATTAGCAGAGCTTTGGAAACAAGAAGACTGATGACAACAATAATGAATAGGCTTGAAGAGCATCATGTGAAGCTTTGTTAGCAGATGAGAACACTGTAAGGAGAGGATGAAGTAGATGTTAAGAACTTGGGTTGGAGAGTCAGATTTCTTTTTTAAGCTGATTAACTCTGCCACATATTAGTTGCGTGATATTGGGCAAATGACAATACTTTTCTAACATGCGATTCATCTCCAAATGTAGTGCTTTTCCCCTCACATGAAGCAGAAAAGCTATAATTTTTCCTGTGGAGCAAACAATGATTATCTCTGTTGATGAGAATGATATCAGAACTATCCCCAAAGCTTAGGAAAAGTGGTTGGGGACAGAGTGGTCAGGCAGGACTTTCAGAATATGGTAGGATTTGAGCTGTGATTGGTGTTGTTGTCACTATTGACATTAACTACCACCTTTTGAATATTAATTATGGGCCAGCATGACACCAAAAGATTCATATGTTGTACTCTTATTTCTCAGAGACTCCTTCATTATTTATCTTCTATGATACAAACGCAGCCTGAAGTGAGCTCTCGGATGCAAAGTAGCTTGGTCAAATTCAGAGAGCTAGAAAAAAAACTGAGATTCAAGTTCACATCCCCTAGACTGCAAAGTAAAAGTAGACTCTGGGAAAGGCACATTTTTACTGCTTTTTACTACAGCTGAATTTCTTTTTTTTAGATTTGCCCACTATTTTTTTTAATTGTCTTTATTGGTACATTAAATATACACATCATGATTGCACTCCATAATGGGGATTTGTACCAGTATAAGACACAACTTAATTCTCACTTTTTCCCATAGCCCTACCCACCCTACCACCCCCCCATATACATAAAATTTGTTTCCTTACTTTTTTGTTACAATCTCAGTCAACATTTTCCCCCTTCACCCTATTTACATTGAGCATTTTCTATTTCACAATATATAACATACAATCTAGGACTCATTTGCTGAATTTCTAAAATGTTGTTTGTAGGATTTTCCCTTTAAAATTGACTTGTGTTTTTTACTGGTTTCTGTCATGATTTCAGAGATAATTCATCTTCATCCTTGATATTCTTTTTAGTATCCCACTTTTCTATTTATAGTCACAATGCTCTCAGAGTTGCCCTGTCAAGTAGTCAAGGGTGTATAAACAAGCTTAACTGCACCCAAGGATCTTGATGCTTTCTTGCTTTCCTCCAGGACAGTGACAATTTCCATTGTTCTGGGAATACAGATCCCTGAATTATTGGAAGAATTTGTCTATCCACTGAAAATGCATTTCATTGACATCAACGCACTTCCACTACTCTGCTGAAGAAAATCTTCCTGATTTCAGGAACAAAAGAATTTAGTGGAGAGATCCTTTTGTATTCATTTATAAAGTATGTTTTGCTTTGTTTGGAACAATAAAGCTCAATTTAGGTTAGCTTGAGTAAGAATTTGTTGAAAGGGTAAAGAGGCAGGTCAGAGAATCCAAGGAAAAGCTGAACAACCAGGACCAAACAAAAAATAGTCCCAAATTAAATAAATATGGGCTGCTGCAAGGACTTAAGTGGAAAGAGTTTGTGGAGCTAACTCATCATGGGTTTTGCAGCATATCTAAAACTTGGTTGGGCTGGCTTCTTTTGCTGACCGATGTCCTCTGGCATGTCCTACTTAGTTCCACTCATGGGCTGGAACTCTTTGAAGGTGTTACTACTGCTCTGGTAACTTAAAATTTGCTACATTAGGAATTTTACATTAAGGAAATTAGCAGGAGCTGCAAATTAGGGCTTTAAATTTATTAAAGAAGTGGCTTATCAGCACACTCCTGCTTTGGACTATACATATATCAACTACCCAATCATGCTTAAAAATACAAATTTTGATGTGTTGATGTATCACAACTACTTTCTTTCTCTTTTTTTTTTTTTTTTTTTGAGACAGGGTCTCCCTTTGTAGTTCAGGCTGGCCTTGAGCTCAGCCTCAAACTCACATCACAGCAATTCTCCTGCCTCTGCCTCCTGAGTGCTGGGATTATAGGCGTGAGCCACCACACCTGGCACTGTCAAATGTGGTACTGATTGCTGCGGGGTGTGGGTCTTCACACCCAGTATTGTATGTGGTTACCAGGGTATCGAACCTGGGTCCTTGTGCTTGCAAGCCAGGTGCCGGAACCACTGAGCTAAATCTGACTGCACGCTTCCTAGTTCTTCAGCTCAGGATTCTAAGACTTTCTCCAATGCTATCCTGCTTCTCAGGCCTTTGGACTTACAGTGATTTATATTACTGGCTTTCCTGGTCCTCCAGCTTGCAGGTGAACAATCGTGGGACATCTCAACTTCCATAATTGTGTGAGGTAACTCCCATTACAAGTGTCCCACCCCAAGGTACTGGAGTTCCTTCTCTTGAGAACCTGTCAATACGTGGCTGAGAGGAAATATCTTTCAGAGTCAGCCTTACTGATGGCATTCTCGCTGATGGCATCCTCAGTGCCTCATAGATCTGGCCTTCCAATTTTACCTCTTTAGATCCTTGGGCCTTTTATTTTCCCACAGGCATCACTTTCCCCTAGGACACTCAAGGGGGCAGGGTGGAGAAACCTGTGGGGGTTTCTGACCTCAGCCACCCTGTGCCCTTGGAATCAGATATGCAGCCGCATTGCCCTCTATGTTCCAGCCTGCAAAAGCTATGTGGTAGCTCTTGACAAAGCTCCGCAGAAGAGATTTTTCAAAAGTTATATGCCAGAAAAAAATTGGGATAAGACAAGATAATTACTAGTAGAAAGAAAATTCATAAGCTTCCTGACTTTGATAAGCCAATACTTTTCTTCTCCTTGAACTGATCTTTCATGGGACCTTAGAAACTGAAGAGACCAGACCCTGTAAAACCCTACAAGTAGGAAGTATATTGAAGGTTGTTAGCAACATCTAAAATCATTAGGATGGAACAAAGGGAAGTCCTTTGCAGATCTTTTAATTAGAATCTCCTTTTAATTGAAAGGACCTTTAATTCTTAACTAGAAAATTAGGAGATTTTTGAATCCCCTGTAAAGAATGGTTCACCTGTGACTCAAGCTGGACTAGGAATCTCCACTCTGACTTATTTTTTTCTGTCTAATGGCACATGATCCTCACTTGGTTTATATTGCTATTTCTACCCTGCAAGTGGAAACTGAGGTACAGATAGTTTAAATAACTTTTCAAGGATTTACAGATATCATGTAACAGAGCCAGAATTTGAACTCAGACTCGTCTATCTGGTGGCAAGTTCTAAGTTCTAAGTTCTTTCACTTCTTGGGTGCTTCTCAGTAATTTATACACAGTCCATGGTCCAGAGACTTGCTTGAAATTGTCGATGAAGATCTAGTGGGAGAATCTGTAGGAAAGAAGAATTATTTTACTTCAGAATTCAGAGCTTTATGCCTCAGGGAGGCCAGTGTTTCTGGGTGAGCCTTTTTTTTTTTTTTTTTTAAAGCAGGGTGAGGGGGAAGGGATTTCTCAAGAGAATTGAGAAATAAAGATTTGTGGCCATTGTAAAGAAAAACCAGACAAACTTATGTCAATCTTGTGGAGAATAGTTGTATTTAGATGATGAGCCCCATGTTCTCCAGCGGTATCTTTAAGAGAAGCCCCCTCCATTTCCAGAATACAACCTGGGAGAAATGGAAACGAAGCCGTCGGAGCAGTACCTTCTGACAGCATTCCGAGATGGCCAAGATACTGTGCGCACTCACTTAGGGTGTCTGATGGGGCCTCGGGGTGCATCAGGGTGGAAGAGAAAGTGCCTGACAGGGGCAAGATGGAATAATTCATCTTGGTCTCTAGGTAGGGGATTGGAATGGAGAAATGAGAGCGGGGACCCTCTGCTCACTCAAGAGCGTAGTGCATGCAGGATTAACGCTCATTAAGTTAACTGAGCATAGAGCTTCATGCTAATTACATAAGGGCCGCAGGGCTCATGTGGGGCATGAAGCGGACCCGGGTTTGCCTTTGCTGGCTTGCAGCTATGGTGGCTAATTCGATGCACATCTCGCACTATGTATCTGAAAGAGAGATTGTTTGGAAGCTCTGCACTGGCCCAGACATACCATCCTGCTGCTAATATTTATTTTTGACTTATCTGCCGCAAACCATCCGCCTAAGAAAGGGAGGATATTATTTCCTTCCCCAAAAGAACTTGTAGGCAGTTGGGAGGCCAGAAAGCTAATGTCAGCCTGAGCTAATTTTCTGGATATTGTACCTGGAGTTTACTGTGTTAGGTTATGTAAGCAGAGCCGCGCCGTGCAGAACAGAACACAGGTTTGTGCGTGGATATCAAACCTTAAGGATGAGCAGTAAAACACTCTCCATCTTAGCACATTCTGCCCTTATTTTTCAAGATCTGAAGATTTCCTGGATTTACTCATCTGCTGAAGCTCTCTCTGTTTTTTTTTTTTTTTTTTTTGACAGGGTCTCGCTTTGTGGTTCAGGCTGGCCCTGAGCTCAGCCTCAAACTCACATCACAGCAATCCTCCTGCCTCTGCCTCCCGAGTGCTGGGATTACAGGCGTGAGCCACCGCGCCCGGCACTGTGGTATGTGGTACTGGTTGCTGCTGGGTGTGGGTCTCCACACCCAGTATTATTATGTGGTTACCGGGGAATCG
>PVIR01016420.1:0-36652 GCA_004026965.1 Petromus typicus | reverse complement strand
CACATAACAATACTGGGTGTGGAGACCCACGCCCAGCAGCAACCAGTACCACATACCACAGTGCCGGACGTGGTGGCTCACGCCTGTAATCCCAGCACTCGGGAGGCAGAGGCAGGAGGATTGTGATGTGAGTTTGAGGCTGAGCTCAGGGCCAGCCTGAACCACAAAGCGAGACCCTGTCTCAAAAAACCTAAAAAAAGGGGCCGGGGAGTTAGCTCAATGGTTCCGGCGCCTGTCTGGCAAGCGCAAGGACCCTGGTTCAATCCCCGGTAACCACATAATACTGGGTGTGGAGACTCACCCCAGCAGCAACCAGTACCACATACCACAGTGCCGGGCGTGGTGGCTCACGCCTGTAATCCCAGCACTCGGGAGGCAGAGGCAGGAGGGTTGCTGTGATGTGAGTTGAAGGCTGAGCTCAGGGCCAGCCTGAACCACAAAGCGAGACCCTGTCTTAAAAAACCTTAAAAAAAAAAAAAAAAGAAAATGGGGTCCATTCATTAGTTGTGACCAAGCACAGTGGGTGCTCATTTGTAACCCCAGCACTTTGGAGACCGAGGCAGGGAGACTGCCATGACTTCAAGGCCAGCCTGGGCTACAGTGAGACTCTGTCTCAAAAATCCAAAACCACAAACAGAATATTCGTCACTTGTTGATTTAATCACTCAATTTGACTGGAACACAGCTGCATTCTTCCGTTGGCAGGCTTGTCCCAAGCACATGGGCACAGGGTGAACCGTGAACTAGATGGGACGGTGGACAATAAAGAGAGAACGTCGGAGGAACAAGCGTGGCAGCAAATCTGAGCCCGTCCTGGCTGTGCTGTGGACAGCAGGGGGTCTTGAAAGGCCGAATGGAGAGGCCGACGTGCACACAGCTGGAAGAAGCATGGGGCGTGTGTTGCAGGTGGGTGGGAAGATCTGCAGGAGGAGCAGCCGTGCAGAGAGCATGTGGCACTTCCCAGGAACGTCAGAGAAGCCGGGGCGCAGAGGGGGAGGAGGAGGGGGCAGGAGGCAGACGGACCGGGCAGGAGGCAGGGCCGATCATGCAGTGCTTGTGTGCCACTGTGGGGACCTGGGGTGCTCTATGCACAGCGTGGGATTCGCGGGAGTTTCTTGAGCCAAGGAGTACGATGGCCTGACTGACTCTGAAAGGTCACTCGGGTTACTGGGCTGAGAAAGAAGAACAAGAAGCCCAGGGTGGAAAGATGAGTTCTTACTGTGTGGTGGTCTGCATGGCCGAGGAGTCGGGGAAACCAGCATTTGTGGCCTAAGCTCAGTGTCTCAGTTACCGCTTCCTGCAGTGGGGAAACAGTGCGCGGAGCAGGCTGGAGAGAGGAGAGTCGGGCAGTCAGCAGGAAATGCCCGGAAGGCCCACACAGAGGCCTGGTCGCCAGCTGTGGGGCTAGACAGGGTCATGCAGCCTTCAGGAGGTGGCCTTGTGAGAGGAAGCTGGGTCTCTATGGGTGTGACCTTGAGTTCTGCCCCCCCAGGGGGGAGCACTTCAGCCCCTTCTGGTCTGTTTGTGCTTCTTGGTCACTATGATGCCAGGGTCTTTGTCCTACCGCGATGTTCTGGGTCACCATGGGCTCAAAGGCAATGAAGACCTTGGACTGACCTTGGACTTGAGCTCGGTAACCATGAGCCAAACCTCTCCTCAATGAAAGTGGGTCCTCTTAGGTATCTGGTCACTGAAGCAGGACTTAAAGAAAACCAAGTTCTTCCCGCCGTGGGCATCTTACCCCTCACCCCCCTCATCCCTGTAGCTGTAACTGCTTGTTCTGGTACAGATAAATTTGTCAACTATGTCCTGTAAACAAAGTTTATGACACCCTGTTCTTGTATGATTCATAAGACACTGTCTTACAAGGCTAAATTACAAAACTGTCTGCCTTTGTTCTGCTCCAGTAAACGCACATGCCGCATCGCTAGAAAGACCACCCCCCTTCAACCGGATGTATAAAAACTGGAACTTCTTTTTGTTTATAGCTCTTCCTTTGGACAGGAGTCTGTTGAGCCAGTGTTCACCAAAAATAAATCCTCCTGACTGCTTTTGGTCTCTCCTGTCTCTGGGAATTCTGTTACATCAACAATACAAAATTGACCAACAGTTTGGGACAGGCTGGATTTGACATATCTGTGAGGTGTGATTAGAAACCATGTGAATATTTATTTATTTTTATTATTGCTTGATTTTATTGGTACATTTTATATACACGTCATGATCACAACTGACATGGAATATTTGCACCAGTATATGACAGGACTTAATTCTCATTTTCTTCCATTCCCTTGCTTTCCCTACAACGCCCAACCCTGTATATACATAAACTTGGTTTCCTTTTTTTTAACCATTGCATTTTCCCCCATGATACACCCTTACTCCTCTTTATCATTTGAATATTTTCCATTTCACAGTATCTATCATACATTGTAAAACTCATTTATATCTTCAGTTTCTCATATTAGAGAAAAGATATGATGTTTACACATGTGTGACCTATTTATTTCACTTATGAGTAGGACATCATACTCAAGGTACATCCATTTGAGTGTAAATAACTCAAACCTATCGTTCTTTATGGTAGAGTAATACTCTAAAAGAACCATATCTCTTTTTTTTAAATTTTTTGAGACAGGGTCTTGCTTTGTAGCTCAGGCTGGTCCTGAACTCAGCCTCAAACTCAGAATCCTCCTGTCTCCGCCTCCCGAGTGCTGGGATTAGAGGTATGAGCCACCACGCCCGGCATTGTGATATGTGGTACTGGGATTGAACTCGGGACCTTGCACTAGCCACAGAGACACCAGAACCACTGAGCTAAATCCCCAGCACATTCACCATATCTTTTGATTGTCCCATCTACTCACCCAGGTGGAGATTTCAGGGGTGGGGAGGGGGTGGGCAGTGGGATGCAGAGCCTGGGAGTTCAGGAAGAAGCCTAGGTCAGGATATGGTGCAGAGGCTGTCAGCTTGCAGGAGGCACCTACAACCTTCCGCCCAAGATGGACACTGGCTGAGTCAGAGATAGTGTGTGTGGAAGAGAAGGGGGGCTGAGCCCTGGGCCCCTTGAGGCATTCGGATGTCCAGGCAGTGAGAAAAGAAGGACAGAAAGGTAAGTGAGGAAGGAGTCGTGTGGGAGTGCAGCAGACAGTGGTTCAGGAAGGGTGGGGCCAGCGCTGTGTCTGGAATAACAAGGAACAACACATGGGTGCAGCAGCCCAGAGGCTAAGGCCTGAGGGAAAGCGTGGGCAGTGCCACGGCACAAGAGCCTGGCTCTGAGAAGAGCTGAGGCTGTGCTTTTCCTTTCTGTTTTGCATTAAGGTGGCCAAACGGGGGTCCCTCAACAAACCACATTCTACATTCTCCCACCTCTTCCTCCTCCGCTTCACCTTCTCCTCCTCCTCCTCCTCATCTTTCCGTCTCTTTTTTCTCCTCCGTATCCCTGGCTCCTCCTCCTTTTCCCCCTCACTTCTCCTCCCTTCCATTCCTCCCCTCCTCCTTCCAGGCTTCCACTAAGTTGCTGGCCTCAGACCTGTGCGTTACCTGCCTCAGCTCTCCGGCTGTGCACCATTGAGCCTGGCCGGGATGGGTCTCTGGAAGATTCTTTATGTTGAGAGGGGCAGAGAAGTGAGAAATGAATTAGAGGGGCTGTGGGGTCAAAAGTTTTCTCAGAGTTCTGGAAATGAAGGCCTACCTCACCTCCTGGCCCTATCACAGCACCAAAGCCTCTACCTTGACTTCAAGCCTATAGTAACATTTTTGTGTGGTTTACTCAAGACAGATCCTGACTAGAGAAACTCGCCAAGCCATGGCTGGTCTCCATTCTGTGAGCGGAAACAGAACAGCAGTGTCTTCTGGGAGGGAATAATGGGGGAGTGCGGAGGGCTCTGAGAAGTTCAGAGAAATGGCTGTCGTGTTAAACCCAGGGGTCAGCGGCGAGGTCACCAGTGACAGCAGAGAGGAGCATGGCAGGCAGAGCACAGGCCAGGCCCAGGCGGGGACAGGGGTGGTGGCTCCCATACGCCGCCGCTGCGGACTGGAGCAGGCAGCCTGGAGAGAAGCAAACCCTGCGGTCCACATAAATGCCCACTGTTTCAGGGTTGAGAGGGAAGGAGACACAGAAGAAAGACATGAGGCTTCTTCAAGGAAGGGAGGAGGGACAGGACGTGCCTCAGCCTGGGCTCCCAGAAGGCACACTGGTGCCAAGGAAGGGAGCAGAAAATAGTTTACCTCCTGTGGAGAAGGACTTGTGGGAACTGGACTGAGTTAAGGACGCAAGGAGTGCGAGGAGGTGGGGTTGGCGTGCTTGTTACCCTCTGGGCAGCAGGCTCAGATGCCAACCCGAGGCATGGTGGGGTCCTGGCACTCTGAGTAAACTCTGCCTGATGCACACAGTGCCGCTGGGGAGAGGCGGACCTGGGAGCTGGAGAGGCCTGGGCACCGACGCAGGGCTGGCAGAGCAAGGCAGCCAGCTTGCCCAGGCGGGCAGCCTCAGGGTGAGGGTGGGAGGTTTAATTCCTCTCCTTCCGGCTGCTGGTTCTTGTAGGAGGTCGTTAGCCATAAGTGCAGCAAGGAAGACAAGAAAGAGCATCGACAGGTGAGCCGGGACTGAGCTGCTGCTGCCACAGCAGGCCTGCTCACCGCTCACTCTGCAGAGGCCCCACCCACAGTGACCATCACCTGGCAGTGGAGCTGCTGTTCTGTGGGGCAGCTGGGCCGTGACCACCGAGCACTGGTCAGATGACAGCATAGCCCAAGTTACCGTCACCGGGCAGGAAATACCCAGAGAATCCAGGCTCTGCTGGACTCTTCCCGACTACCTAGCTTCTGCCCTATTGTTGCATGGTAATTGGGATTCCACACTTCTAGAAGTGCAGGGACTTTTCTGTCTACTATCCACAATGCCAAGAGGAGCTGCAGCTCCGGAAGACCCGGGAGAAACAGCTGTACTTATTCACCCTCCGCTGCACTGGGGAATACAGATTACCAGTCCAGCAGAGCCCGAAGGCACGAGGCATCCTGAGGTAGGTGACTGGGACAGATCCACTTGCTGGACAGAAGCCATCACTCCAAAGAAGGAAGGGGCAAAGGGCTGGCCAAAACCATCAGTTCCAGCTTTCCTGAAACTAGGAAAACTAAGCCTTTATAGCAGCCGTGAAAATCCTCAATCAAGAAAGATAAAATGGGCTGGGGATTTAGCTCAGTGATTCCGGCGCCTGCCTTGTAAGAGCAAGGACCCTGCTTCGATCCCCAGTTAACCACATACGGTACTGGGTGTGGAGACTCACACCCAGCAGCAATCAGTACCACATACCACAGTGACTAGCATGGTGGCTCACACCTGTAATCCCAGCACTCGGGAGGGAGAGGCAGGAGGATTGCTGTGATGTGAGTCTGAGTCTGAGCTCAGGGCCAGCCTGAACCACAAAAGTGAGACCCTGTCTCAAAAAACCAAAACAAAACAAAACAAAAAAAACAAGAAAGCTAAAATAAAAAAAACTCCACCAGTATGGCGATAGCCGAGCTCTGCGGTGTTTAAATTAAACTAGCTCAGCAGTGGCCTTGGTGAAAGGTGGCCACATTCTGGGCACAGGTTCTGGGTGTGGAGGGCAGCAGATTGGCCTGCTGCTCAGGAACTCCTGAAGGACCTTGTTGCCTCTGAGCTCTCTCTGAAGCTGTTTTCCAGGAGACAAAAGTCTGGGTCTAGACCACTCCCTGGCAGCCAGAACAAAAACCTTATGGCTCCACATGACAAAGGACAGAATCTTCACAAAATTAATTGAGAAAAGGGAACTAAGCAAACAGCAGTTACAACAACCAGCAACAATAAACTCTACTGAGGGGAGGAAATATGATTACCATAGTTGCAACACTATAAAAAAAAAATGTTCACTTTTCAACAGAAAGTTATGAGTCATGCCTGAAACAAAGCAAGGCCCCCACACCCAGGGAAAACATAATGGAGATAGCCCATAAGAAAGCCGGGACTTTGGACTCACTGAACAAACTCCAGGAACACTTCAAATAAACCCAAAGAGCTCAGAAAGTCATGAAGCTGATGCATCAATAAATAGAGAAGAACCCTAAAGGGGCAGAACTCACAAGGGGGCCAGAGAGCACCCTGAGGGTGACAGGTGCAGGGTGTATATGAGCAGGTTGAAGAGAAACTCAGCAAACCTGAAGGAGATCAGTTGTCTGGGAAGAGAGAAAGATAATACGCAGCTCGTTGGAGATGGGAGGGACACCGTGCAGACCACAGCCTGGGCCAGCAGGAGGTCCCGGGAGAGAATGGTCGGTCATCAGAGGCATCACGCTGCCCAGAAGAGTCCCACAGAGCCTCACTGAGGCGCACTGAGTCATACTGCTAAACTCCAAAGCTAGACCCCCAAAGCAGCCAGCCAGAGAGCCCGCCTCGTGGAGAATCTGTCCTTACCAACACCCACCGCAGATGTTGCCTCAGAACCAGACACCACTCAAAGTGCTGAAGGAATACACCAATCAGCCAAGGATTCCTTAAACTCTATCCTTCAACGATGAGAGAGAAAAGAAGACTTGCCACAGTAAACGGAAGTGGAGCGCATTCTCTATTAGGAGCCTTGCCTTAGGAGAATCAATAAAAGAAGTCCTTCCAGCCGGAAGGAAAGGACATCCTTTAAACAGTGACATGAATCCACGTGAAGAAACAAAGGCTGTCTAGAAGGTAATTTTTTTTTTATATATACTGGGAATCAAACTTATGATCACGCACTTGCCAGGCAGGCACAGGGCCAGTGAGTTACATTCTCAGCCCAATAAGGTATTTTAAAAAAACTAAATATAGAGATATCAAAGGATCCATATTCCCAAAACAATTAGCACAGCGTGCTGCAGTGGTGCATGCATGCCCACATCCAGAGCACTGCCAGTCACAGCAGCTGAGGTGTGGAAACAGCCAGTGTGCCCACGCACGGCTGGATGGAGAAAGATGAATGCCCACAACGGAATATTATTCAGCCACAAAGAAGGCTGCAACCCTGTCATTTGTAGGAAAATAGACAGGCTAGAAACCGTCACGTTGGGTGAAATTAATCAGTTAGAAAGCTAAATATCATGTTTTCTCTTATATGAGACGCCAGATCAATAAATGAGAGAGGACAAGAAACCAGGAGTGGGGCCGGGGAGTTAGCTCAGTGGTTCCAGCGCCCGTCTTACAAGCGCAAGGACCCGGGTTCGATCCCGGTAACCACATACAATACTGGGCGTGGAGACTCACCCCAGCAGCAACCAGTACCACATACCACAGTGCCGGGCGTGGTGGTTCACGCCTGTAATCCCAGCACTCGGGAGGCAGAGGCAGGAGGATTGCTGTGATGTGAGTTGGAGGCTGAGCTCAGGGCCAGCCTGAACCACAAAGCGAGACCCTGTCTCAAAAAAAAAAGAAACTAGGAGTGGACTTGTGGAGATAGGGAAGGGGACAAACAGGAGGGGGAAGAAAAGAGAAAGAGGGGTAAGGGGATTGAAACTGATTAAGATGTGTTAAATGCACGCATAAACTCCCCAAGATAAATCCCACCATCGTGTAAGTCTACCTAACGAAGGAAAGCAGTAATGTAGGAGGAACTGAAGAACACAAAATACATAAAGCACACTGGAAAAAAAAAAGAAAAATGATACAGGACAGGCTTCCTCACCAGCAGTCCCAGTTCAAATTATACAGTTAAGAGATAGGCATTGAAAGAATGTATTAGACAAACAAACTGATTAAGCTATCCACTATGTACAAGGGACCCACACACTTCAGGCCCCAAGATGTCGAGAGGTGGAGAGCAAGTGGGTGGGAATGAACATCCCACACACAGACCCGAAAGAGCTGGGAGGGCTGTGCGGATAGGAGACAAAAGAGACTTTAAGACGGAAATTGTTATCGGAGACAAAATGGACATTAGATAATGATAAGAGGTCAACTTATAAAGGAGATATACTAATTATATGCATATATTCACCTAATAACAGAGACTCAGAATATTTGAAGCAAACACTAAAATATCTGGAGGGAGAAATAGATTATTCTCCAATCACAGAGATTTCAACACCTGATAGTCAGTAATGACACAGAAAATGTAAGCAAAGACAGGGTCTGGGATTTAGCTGGTGGTGCCTTGTTTTTACCTGGAAAGTGCAAAGTTCAGAGTTCGATCCCTGGTATCAGAAAAAAACAACAAATCTCTGATAATCTCAATTTATAAGAAAAGGGATTTGAGAAAACTCAATACCCTTTCATGTTAAAGAACAGTCCACTCTGAATGGAAGAGAAATTCTTCAACACCTATAAGTAATCAGGTGCCTAATGATGAAAGAGTGAATATTTTTCTCTCCGAGATCACAAAAAATTAAGGACATCTGGTCTCCATAGTCTTGTTGAGTTAGATTTTTGCTGCTGGGACCAACAGCGAATGTACATATCTGAGGGGGAGGTTCCTGTTGGCTCATAATTTGAGAGACATCAAGGTAAGTTGGAGGCAAGCTGCTCATTTCATGGAGAAAGCAAGGAAGGAGCCAAAGAGGAAAGGGTCAGGGCGCAGAGACTGTGTCAAAGTCAAGCTTCAATCCCCTGCTCAGCAGCTCTCGCAGGAATCAAGCTGGCAGGCAAATAAACCATCGCACTGATTAATGTGTTATAGTGTAATTTCTGCCCAGGGCAATTTGCCACGAGGGGAGAGAGAAGGCCAGGGAGGGGTGGAGTGTGGGTGAGGGAGAGAGAGAGGGGAGGGACAGAAAGAGAGGAGAGAAGGAGGGGAAATAGCAGGAGGGAGGAGGGGAGGAGGGGACAGGGGACAGGGGGAGGGAGACAGGGACAGGGACAGAGCCAAACAGGAAGGGACCCACAGATGGCAAAATATTCCCCACACGATCAAAAGATTCAAAGCAATCACATCAAATCCCAGTTGCCCATTTTTTCATAAATGGATAAACTGCTCCTAAAAGTCATATGGAATTTCAAGGGACCCCACATGGTCCAAACAATCTTGAAAAATATAAAGTGTTATGCTTGCCCATTTCAACTTACTAGAATACTACAGCTAACAAAACAGCCCGTTAGTGTCCCAGATTGGACACGTAAACCAGTGGAGTAGAACGCAAGGGACAAAAACAAACCCGGACACCGGTGGCTGACTAGTTTCCAACAAGGGTCAAGGCCCTGTAAGTGCAAAAGAACAGGCTGTTCAATGAAGGTGACAGGGCAGGCACTCACAAAAGAAGGATGTGGGATCCGAATTTAAAGATTAACTCAAGCTACACTGCATCCCTAAACTTTAGCACCAAAGCTGGAAAACTCTTACAACTAAACATAATAGTAAGTTTTCATGATCTTTATTTGGCAATGCATCGATTTTAGATATAACGCAAAAACACCAACGATGAAAGAAAGGTAAGTAGGACTTCTTCAAAATCAAAACTTTTGCACACCAATATCATTAAAGAGTGATAAAAGTAACACACACAATGGGAGAAAATACGTCTAATTCATAATTCTGGGAAGGAACAGATATCTGGAATATAGAAAGAACTCCTAAAACTTAATAACAAACTGCTCAACTAAAAAGTTACCAAAGGATAATGGATATTTCTCCAGAGCACACATAGAAATAGCCAGTAACACCATGAAAAATGTTTGCTATCATCAGCCATGAAGACATGCTGATCTGGCGGGGCTGTGATGGCACACACCTATGATCCCAGGTTTTGGGAGGCTGAGGCAGGAGGATCCCTGACAGTTCAAGGGTAGCCTGATCTACACAGTAAGTTCAAAACCAGCTTGAACTGCCTAGTGAAATCCTGTTTCAACCCCACCCCCCAAAAAAGAAATACTGATCAGAAGCATGACGAGATATCATTTCATGGCCGTGATGGCTCTGTTTTAAAATATGAAAAATAGGCTGGGGATTTAGCTCAGTGGTGCCACACTTGTCTCGCAACCACAAGGTCCTGAGTTTGAACCTGGTACAAAAGAAAAAAATTAAATAAAACATGAAAAATAGTGTGGGGTCCCCTGGGGCTAAACAACGCCGGCTCCATAAAGGAAGTGCAAGGCAGCACGTACACAGCAGGCCCCTCTGGGCCACAGTGATTAAAGGAAAACAGAGAGACAGAGACTGCCCGCTATAAGGCTGGTTTGGGGTGGTTGAGAACAAGGAAGTGGGGCTCACAAGGAAGCGCTGAGAGCGCTGGCAATAAAGGCTTCTCCACCATTTCATCTGCTCGTGATGACGCCCGCCTGGGGTTCGATGCCAGATGAGTAGCCCTCGGGAACAGGACCCGACAAAATAGCAAGTGTTGGCAAAAATGTAATGAAACAGGAGCTTTTATATATTGCTGGTGGGACTATGAAATTGTTGTATCTGCTTGGAAACAGAATCTGGTCATTCCTCAAATAGTTACACATAGGATTAGCATATGACTCTGCAATTCTAACCATAAATATATATCCTAAAGAACTGAAGACAGGCATTCAAAGGAAAGCTTGTTAGAACACTTTCACAGCAGCCTTCACTATTCACAACTGTAAATGGACAAACAAGATATCGTATATTTATGCAATGGAATACTATGTGGCCATAAAAAGCAATGAATTCCTTCAACATGGATAAGCCTTGAAAACATGGTAAAAGAAGGAAGCTAGACTTTTACAAAAGGGACAAGGTAGGAGAGAGAAAGTAAAGACAGATATGAAGGAAACAAGGAAAATCATAAGCAAACTCAGGAGCCGGGTGAAGTTACACTGTGCACTGGCGCTCTCGTGGTGAAGATATACTTCCCTCCTTCCAGGCCTGCCTCCCCATTCCTTAAGGATTCTGTTAATCCATAAATTAGCTTAGTCCAGGAAATAAACAGCACAAACCTGATCTTAAGATAAAGGGACTCTTGGAGAGAATTCCAAGAATGCTTAAATTATCCACCTAAAAACTCAGGGCCCACACTGTCAGATGAGCCATTACCCTCCTGGAAGATGAGCCATCTTTTTCAAAGGTTTCCACTCCTCCAGAGAAACATAAATGTTCCCAGCTTCAGAAGAAAGCGCCTGTCTCTTGAGGGCCCACACTCAACTCTTTCGAGTGTGTACGTTTAAAATTCTTCCTAATAAATCCCTTTCGAGCTCTTACTGAGTAGACCTGAAAATTCTTCCACAAAGGAAGTCAAAAGCTGTTCGGTGGGGGAGGGGAGGGCAGCACCCTGCTGTCTGCTGCGGGACCTGAGCAGCTCCTATCAAGCCCCGCTCTATTGGCCATTGAGCGGCAGGAGGGAAATGGGATCCAGGACTAGGACTTGGTGAGTCGCCCCGAAAGCTTTCTCACGTTTTCTTCCCCACTTCCTCAACCTTTCGCCTCTCAAGGGCAGCGTATTTCTTACCCTTCTCTTCTTCCTCCTCGTTTTTCCCTCATTCCCTCTCTCTCTCCTGCTCAGCAATCTTACATTTTTTTGGCCCCTTTTCAGTAATTAGAGCTTCCCCAACGCTAGACCATGGGCGCTTACATACCAAACACCGTACAGTTTGGGATAATACGTGTCTTATGAGCCGGCTCAGGGCTCACGTACCTCACGTTGTCCACGGCGCGTCCTCCTGCACTTGAGCAGACTGTCATGCTACATACAGTTCAAAAGCTTTCTGCCCACGTGGCTCACCAGTGAGCTCATCTAAATCGGTTCCAAGATAAGAGCAAGGATGTCTTTATTGTTGGCAACCCATTTTGTCCAAGTTGTTAGCTGACAAAATAACATTTTTTTAGAAGAAAAAAAAAAAAGTTTTGTAAATGCAATGTCCATTGTTTCCCATATACAGTAACTTGAGAGAATTTTCTTGGTCAAAGACAATATACTATATATAGCTTAAAATGTTAACTATGCTACGCCTTGATTCTCGTGAGTAGTCCAAAATAATTGTTAAATTAGTAAGTAAATACAAATGAGGTTAGTGATAATAAATGTTTATAATGAAATCTGAGTCAGCAGTAGCTAAGTTCCAATATTCTTGGCTTCTTAAAGATAATGTATTTTGGCCTATTAAATGTGTTTTCATATATTATTAATATATATAAAAGTTGAAGAGTGTTTTAAGCTTACTAAGAAAAGCTAAAATTTAGTTTAGGATTCTAATATAAAATTCTTTTTATTTAATTTTTTTTTTTTTTAGGTTTTTGGAGACAGGGTCTCACTTTGTGGTTCAGGCTGGCCCTGAGCTCAGCCTCCAACTCACATCACAATCCTCCTGCCTCTGCCTCCCGAGTGCTGGGATTACAGGCGTGAACCACGCCCGGCACTGTGGTATGTGGTACTGGTTGCTGCTGGGTGTGGGTCTCCACACCCAGTATTGTTATGTGGTTACCGGGGAATCGAACCTGGGTCCTTGCGCTTGCGAGACAGGCGCCGGAACCACTGAGCTAACTCCCCGGCCCATTATTTAATTTTTTTAATTTTAATTTTTCTGAGGGTCTCACTTTGTACTTCAGGCTGATCCTGAACTCACCTTTGAACTTAGCATTTCAGAATTCCTCCTGCCTCTGCCTCCTGAGTGCTGGGATTACAGGTGTGAACCATCACGCCCAGCACTGTGCTTTGTGGTACTGATTGCTGGTGGGCATGAGTCACCATGCCCCACGCAGCATTGTTGTATGTGTTACCTGGGATCAAATCTAGGCCCTTGCGCCTGCAAGGTGGGCACCAGAACCCCTGAGCTAAATCCCTGGCCCTCTAGTATAAAATTCTATATTTAAGTAATATTAAAATGTGTTGTGAGAGGCCACCAGGCCTTAGGAACTACCAGGCAAAGCTCTCATTGTGGCTCACACAGCCACTGTGCACCATGCACTTCTATTTACTCTGCAGAGGAGGGAGCTTCTCTGGCCTCCTCCATAGTCTTATTGTACCTCATTCCAATGAATGTTATTAAAAACTATTAGTGTGTGTTAAGCGTGGTGGCTCACGCCTCTAATCCCAGCACTCGGCAGGCAGAGGCAGGAGGACTGCTGTGAGTTCAAGGCTGGCCTGGGTTACATAGGGAGTAGGGGGCTGATCTGAAATACAAAGCAAGACCCTGACTAGAAACAAAACAAAACAAAACAAAAATTATTAGTGTGTACAATTAAGTTTGCTACAATAAAAAAATAGAGCTTTCTATGTCTAAAGCAATGAAGTTTTATTAGGATATTAAAATGCTCTTGGTTAAACTTATAAAAACTAGATTAAGAAGCAAAGCTTTATGTTTTATCAAGATAACTTTTTGGGTTTTCAGTCATTACACTTTTGATTCTTTAAGCAACTGAGTTTGGCCAAGCATGGTCAGACATAACTACAGTTCTAGCACTCAAGAGGCTGAGCCAGGAGGATCACTTCAAATTGAAGGCCAACAACAAACAAAAAAAGACAGGCCAGGAATTAGCTTAGTGGTGCAGCACTGCCTGGTAAACATGAGGCCCGGGGTGATTCTTGGACCAAAAAAAAAAAAGAGTTCAAGGCCAGCCTGGGCTACACAGCCAGCAAAGACCAGTTTCAAAAGTAAGAGTCTGAAGGGTTAAGGTTTATTTAACTGTTGGGGTGGAATTCCTTGCAACACTCTACAGCTGTTGTCCGCTGTAGGCTGAGAAGGTGGAAGACTGCTGATCCTGAGGAGCCAAAACAACTTGAAGATGAGATGTTTTGCCAGTTCAGGCACAGATGGACCTGATGGCCCAGCAGACTATCAGATAAAAGTTAATTCTTTAGCCAGACCGCCACAGTGCCTCACTTGCCTGCTTGGCTACCTAAAACAAATGTTTGTGCTGAGTGAAACTCCATTGCCTTTGTTGTTCCTGGATACATGTGGAGGTTTGAATCCATCTAGAGGGTTTCACTCCCTTCCGGTGAAGACTTCCGCCCCTCCCCCAAAGGTATTTTTAGTCTCTTGTGTCTTCATTCATCTCTCTAATAGGATTTGCTGGCCCTTTCAGTCCTTTGACAAAACAGGGAGGAGTCTGCATGTGGTTAAAGCCCACCTGTTGTGTTTGGGTAAACACCTCAAAGTACATAGAGAATAATATTATAGATAAAAGGCATCTGCCAGATGCTACTTGATTTTTTCTGAGTCCTACAACTTTTCAGGGCTGCACTTCACCAATGTTCAATTTTTAATTTCTGGCCCCTGCTTATTTGTTGAACATGGTTATTCAATGAAGTTTAAAAGTCAATGAGAAGCTGGGGATTTAGCTCAGTGATTTCGGTGCCTGCCTTGCAAGCACAAGGTCTCGAGTTTGATCCTGGTAAGCACATACCACAGTGTCGAGTGTGGTGGCTCACACCTGTCATCCAGCACTCAGGAGGCAGAGGCAGGAGGATTGCTATGAGTTCGAGGCTTGCCTGGGCTACCTAGTGAGTCCCGGGCCAGCCTGAACTACACCGTGAGACTCTGTTTCAAAAAAAATAAAATAAAATAAAATAAAAGCCAGTGACTTTCTAATGTCTCCTCTACTTTTCCAGACTACCAAAGGATGATGCTTCATTAAACAGACAAACAAACGAACAAACACCTCACCTCCCTTTGTCCCTATTAGGTCAGCCAGAGGAAGACTTCTGATCCCTAGGGAGGGTAGGGCCAGCACACCCCTCAGCGTGAAGCAGGTATGTGAAGGTGGATCTTTGGCCCCTCTTCACGCCTGAGAGCGAGAGGTCAAAGTCTTGGGGAGGGGGATGAAGTAGGACAGAAGAAATAAAAATAAGTATAAGGAGACAAGGAAAATTACAATATAAAAAACTACACTTCTAGGAATATGGCAACTTCGGCGACATAGTTAGTTGCCCAAGGCGATCTATAGTGACATTTTTGTGTGTTAAATTGTGCTTCTTTCCTTCCAGACCCATCACACTCCAAATTCCTTAAGGATGTTGTAAGTTCATAAATTGGCTTAATTGAGGAAGAGCAAAAATCTGATCTTAAGATAAAGAAACAAGTTTGAGAGAATTCCAAGCACTCTTAAATGATCCATCTAAAATAACACCAGGGCCCACACTTGTAAAATGGGGCATTAGCTTCCTGACAGGTGAGCCGTCATTTCCAAAACTTTCCACCCTTTCAAGAGAAACAGTTCCCAGCTTTAGAAGCAAATGAGCCTCTCTCTTGAGGGCCTGTATTCTATTTCTTTGAGTGTGTACTCTTGAATTTTTTTTTTTTTTTTTTTTTGGAGACAGGGTCTCACTTTGTAGGTCAGGCTGGCCCTGAGCTCATTATGTAGCCCATGCGAGCCTCAAATTTATAGCAATCCTCCTGCCTCTGCCTCCTGAACAACCACACCTGGCCCTGTTGTATGTGGTTACCACGATCAAACTCTAGACCTTGTGCTTGCAAGGCAGGTGCCGGAACCACTGAGCTAAATTCCTGGCCCTTGAAATCCTTCCTAGTAAATCCTTTCTGGGCTCTTAGAGACCAGGCTCTTAGAGACCATTGAAAATTTTTCCTTCAATAGGAGTCAACAAGCTTATTCTCTGACCCAGGTGGGCTTGAGTTCCCCATCTCTCTTCTGGGGGCTTGTCCAGTGATAATTCCTGTTGAATGCAGTTTTCTCAAATACATATGACATGTCCTCAAACATATAATGCCCACTGCGGTCTAATGTCCTCTTCAAGTTCACACTGACTCTTAGTCCCCATTGTTACAGTAGTGACACCTGTCACCTCTGAGAGGTGATCAGGCCATGAAATCAGGAGTGGCTCTGTGATGAGTCTGGGTTCTTCCACCTCTCCCATCTCTGTGTGCCCCCTGCCCCATGATGGCACAGTTGTGCCATGCTTTGCCGTAGTTCTGGCCTCCAGAACTACAAGCCGAACAACTTCTTTGTTTATAAATGATCCAGTCTGTGGTATTCTGCCGAAAAAGGACTAGAACATGGCCAGCCTTCCTCCAACCTCCTCAGTCTGGCTCACAGGTGGCAGCAGACACAAAGCTGTCCTTTCCTAGCACGATTTGAACCTCAGACGTGGTAAATTCTGCAGGATCTCACCTCAGAGCCCTCTGTCCCCAGCACTGCTGCAAGGGGAAGGGTGTGGGGTTGGAAGGAAAATGAATGGTGCTTGGCTGAGCCCTTCCTCTACTTCACCCCACTCTCTGCCACTGGGCCCAGCCTATTTTAGCTCCAAGGTGGGGGATCTTACTCAGCAGAATGCAAGGCTTTTCATTATCCATGTGGCTTCCTGGTAGCTGCCTGGCTCACCTGCAAAAAAAAAAAAAATCACGACATTCAGGGCCACAGAAAAGCTTCTGGGGTCGACAGTCTGTGAACAATAGTTCCACAGAACAACGCTGTATTCTTGTCTACTCACTCCCCAACTCTAAACTTGTGGCCATAAAAATGGAAATCCAGCGTTTTGGGGTTTTTTTCCTCTAGAATAACAAAACTTTGTTAAAGTGTTCTCTTCCACTCACTCATCTGCTGCACTTTCCCAGGAGGATCTTCTCCTTGTGATGCCCACAGGAAACACACTTTCAATTCTTAACACAACTGGCTGGCTTCCAGAAGGGGCAGAAACACTTACGGGCACAGATAAGTCTTACTCTTGGTCAAATACCCTCTTCCTTCCCAACAGGGAGCTTAAGGAACTCAGAGCAACCTTGAGACACAAGCCTGTGGTAACGGAGAGCAGGGAAAGTCACCCCGCAGATCCAGGGAAGGTATGTGCTACATCCTAGGAATCCAGGGCCTCCCGGCACGGCAGGCCATCACTGTCCCAAGACAAACATTTGTCTTGCTAACTGGGGCAATCTACTGTGGCCCTGGCAGGGCTTCTGGAGGGTGAGACTGCAAACAGGGAAGCAGGTTTGGTAATAAGTCCAGTGATTAACTGGCAGAGAAAGCTTTCAAGTAGGGCAAGGATCCATGAGTCGAGGAGAAATAAAACATCTTTGAAGAGACTTCCTGCTCCCTACGTTGTTTTGATTCTCCATGCTCAGTCTCTATGCGAGACATTTTTGAAGGGGGTTTTTACTTTGTTACTGTGCGTTTTCATTTTTCTGGCAACCTTACTGGATTGGATCTCTTGCTTAGATTACTTCTCATGTTGAACTGAACTTGACCTTTGCCCAGTGAAGTCGATCAGCCTCTTGCTTATAAGTGGGACCAAGAGTCCATGAAATAATGAAAAACACAACCAGGGATGACTGAAGTATAACACGTCGTGCTCCTGCTCAGAGCGCTGGGGGTTAGTGCTGCGGTCGGAGACACAGGGGTGCACAGGCTCTGAAGGAGTAACCAGGAGGGGACCGACGCACAGTGGCTTTCTTCCCTGTGGCACCTCTCTGCAGCAGCGGAGCTTGCTCACCATGTACAGGCTGTGTGACTTCAGCAAGGCAGGCAAACTCTCTGCCTGAGCTGACAGCTTGGGAGCAGGGCAGGGTTTCTTTGGGGCCTGGATGGCAGGCACTCAGCACATGTCCAAGGGAATGAACTCAAGAAGAGCACTGTTGGCAATATTGTAGGTCACAGGAGGGTTAAGTGAGAAGTGGGGCACAAAGCCTAGGAATTGCACTCAGCATACTCCTGCAACCCCCTCGACTCGAGAGACGGAGGCAGGAGAGTTGCAAGGTGGAGTCCAGTCCAGGTAACTTGGTGAGAACCTGGCTCCAAATAAAAATTTAAAACTGGGCCGGGCGTCTGGCTCTGTGGCACTTGCCTCCTATGTGTGAAGCCCTGGGTTCCATCTCCAGCATCACAACAAAATGCACAGATCTTTTACATATGCCCATCACCACCAGCACAGACTTACCTTGCCAGCCTCTGGCTTTGGCACTAAATCAAAAAGGCCCCTGGATACCCCACTGTGAGCCCCTTGGTCTACACATGAAGAAACTGACCCTGGCACGTGTAGACTGTTTCTTTGCTCTCTGATTTCTCATCAACAGATCTGCTGTTGGTCAGACACCGCGCCGAGGACATGACGAGACAGAGGACTCCGTGTTAACATTTACATTCAAGGAGACAAACACATCCGCAAGAGTAGTTTTGTATGCAAATAATTATGAGAATAGGAAAATAGGTAACAAAATTGGCTGGCCTGGGGATGGGCATGACATGGAGGGTCTCCCTGTGGAGGCGACAGAGGAGTAGAGATCTATGAAGCGGAAGAGGCAGAGCCATGTAAACTGTGGAAATGAGACTGTTCTAGGATTATGCTTCTCCTTTGGTTTATTTTGGAGTTAGTTCTCCCAAACCTTTTTTTTGCAAGACAGGCGGAAATGACTTTTGTCTTGATACAATTTCAAACTTATAGAAAAGTGTCCAGAATTGCACAGAGACCGGTCACCTAGACTCTAACCACTTCTATTTTGCTCTCTTCTCTGTCCTGTGTCTCTCTGTAAATATATAATAAGACATTAAATATACTCCCACACCTCTTCCTCAGACAGACCTGTGTGGATGTAATGCACACACACACTTCCCTTTGACTCCTACATTCAGCGTGGACCCTGAGAACAGTCTTCTCTTACAGAATGTCTGTCCATAGTTCATCTGTACTTCGTGTTCACATTTTCTTGATTTCTCCAACAATAATCTTTTTCAGTTAAGCCTGTTTTTCAGTCCAGGGTCACGTGTTGTTATGGCTTGTATCTAGATGTCCCCTCAAAGCCTCATGTGCTCCTAAGGTGAGGCTTTGGGGAGGTGGCTGGCCCAAGGGTGTGCAAATACAGATTAAGGGTGTGTGGTACTAAATTAGTCCTCTGACTGGTTTAACATAGCTCTGGGTGTGGGTGATGGGAAGGGCCACCCTAGGCTTGGGTGGCACCACTCAGTAGGCTTGAATGGAACATTAGGGGCCAAGAAGGAAGGCAGACTTGTTCCACTGCCTTCTGTCTACCCTGCCATGGACTGTTTCTCATCGTCCGTGCCTCCTTGACTTGCAGCCAGCCACTTAGGGACTGAAACCTCTGTGACCTAAAGTAAACCTCTCCTCTTCTAACTTGTGAGTATTGGCTATTTTGTCCCAGCAATGAAAAAGTAACTAAGACACACGGTACATTAGCTGTTCTGTCTCCTTGGTCTGCTTGAATTTGGAATGGCTCCTAGCTGTTCTTTGTCTTCCTGACTCTGACATTCCGTAAAGCATACAGGCTGATTACTTTGTGGACTGCGCCTCTATCTGGGCTTCCTCCTGTTACGAAGGACTTGACTCAGGGGATGTCTTTCTATGCAGGAGGACCCCAGAGGCAGCCTGGGCAGCTTCTCAGTGCCCTAAGAGGGGCACGTCTTGGCGTGGTCCAGAACAGGTCATGGGAACTCTGTGTGGCTGGCTGCTTTTCCACTGTGAAGTCTCTATTTTCCCCACTGTAATGAATCAGTCATTTATGGGTGGTAATTTTACAGTGTTGTTTTAGCATTCACAGGTGACTTTCTGTTCTTACTCATTAGCTGGTGTGTTAGCCTGTTTTCCCCAGCTGTGCTAAAATACCTGAAACAACTAACTAACCAGGGGTTTATTTGGACTCAGGGCTGCAGAGGTTTCCACCCATGGTAGCCTGGTCCTACTGCTTGGGGCCTGTGGTAAAGGGGCCTGGCATGGCAGGAGCATGAAATGAAAGAGCTACTCACTTCCTGGCAGCCCAGAAGCAAAGGAATAAATCGGAAGGGGCAGGCTTCCAGTATCCCTTTCAAGGTCACACCTCCAATGACCTAACTTCCTTTGTAAGCCTCACCCATGACAGTTTCTACCCACTCTTCAGCACTGTAGCTGATAATGAAGCCTTTAACACTCAGGCCTAGCAAGGCAAGGTGGTATATGATTATAATTGAGAAGCTGAGACAGGAGGATCTCCATGAGTTTGAGGCCAGCCTGAGCTACATACTGAGGCCCTGTTACAAAAAAACAGAAAAGAAAAAGCAAACCAACAAACAAAAAACAGAAAACTGAAGAAATATTGCTTCTTTCAGATGCAAAAATAGAAAAATTCTAAAGGGAAAAAGAGAAGTAATGGAAATAAAGTTTGGTAATTTAACTTTATATGGCAGTACTTGATGGGAATAAGTATATACTTGAGCAGGATTAATAAGTAGGTCTTCTAAACCATTTAAAAATATAACCACTCATTAGTTTCTTTATGTAATGAGGAACCCATGGATTTGTGGTTCATGCAGTAGACTCCCTCAGCATCAGATTCACCCCAGAGCAGGCTGCTGCCCCCCTGAAATTGGCCTCTGCGCCTCACTCTCAGTGCTCTTTTTGCTTCCTGGTACAATGTTTTAGGCTCGTCTGAACCGTTCCCCTGCCTCTGTGTTGGATGTAGCTCTTTTTCCAGTGAGCCAGGCTCCTCTGGGTGGTGTTGATATTTACGATGCACACGGCCTGCGTGTGGGGTAGCTCCTGCTGCACTCCCAGGAGAAAGGGTCAAGGACCTTCTGGGCACACTCTCTGCAGGAGTCACTCAGGTGCAGATCCTGGTCAGCAGGAGGCCGGATTCACCAGCTGGGATGGTGTCCAGAAAGCTTCCTGGGCAGTGGAGACGACTGGCGCATCTGGCATGTGTGGAGTTCCAGGGAGGAACTGGGAGGGGTGGGGACTGTGACTCTGTCCAAGGCTGTTGTTGCTGACCTGGGAGTGCACTTCCAGGACCACTCCTCCAGGACACTGGCTCTCAAGTGGCAGCACAGGGGAAAGCAAGGGAGAGCTTTTCTTTTTCTTTTTTTTTTTTTTTTTTGAGATGGGGTCTCACTTTGTAGTTCAGGCTGGCCCTGAGCTCAGCCTCAATCTCACATCCCAGCAATCCTCCTGCCTCTGCCTCCTGAGTGCTGGGATTACAGGCATGAGCCACCACGCCCGGCACTGTGGTATGTGCTTCTGATTGCCACGCCAAGCATGGTATGTGGTTACTGGGGATCGAACCCTGGCCCCTGCGCTTACAAGACAGGCACCAGAACCATTGAGCTAAATCCCTGGCCCCGAGCTTTTCTTTTTTTAACACTGATTGTTAAGAGCCCAGAGACTTGACTTAACAGGTATTGGCCTGGCTCTGGCCTCCACGAGAGCTTCATAAGTGGCCCTATTGCTCAGTGGAATGTGAGATTGTTGAGGGAAGAGGCAGGAGGCCCAGAAAGGACTTAGGAGGGAATGAGCTTGGCACTTCTGAAGGTGGCTTGGTGGTGCCCGGGGTGTCTCCACTGGTCTTCCTCGGCCACCAGGGAGGCCAGCTCCCTCCCACCTACCCAGGAAAGGAAAGCATGAAACAACCTCGTGGCCTTTCCTTAGTGCTCCTTATATTTTATTGTCCCTGGATTTTGTTCTGTTACTTTTCAAAGCTGAAGGGAAGATGTTACTGATGACACCCTGAGATGTCAAGCGTGCTCGGCATTAGGATGACTCGCTGGACTGCGCAACAGTGTGATCTACCTCACACGACTGGACTTCAACCTGGCTGAGGTGGGAAATCGGATGTGATGAGCCTTTTATCACCACCAAAAAAAAATTTATGAGTATTTCTTTAAAACCTATTTTGGGTAAGTGCAAAACTAAACGTAAGCTAACCAAATTTTACACATCACCCTTATCCCGAACGGTTCTCTGAGATGTTAAAGAGTAGACTGGTCCTGCCCAGGGGCTGAGGTGTGGCTCCAGGCAAGTGTGTGGCCAGCATGTGTCAAGCCCTGGCCTCCAACCTGGCACCGCCAGAAAAAAGTCACTTACACCAAGACATAATGAAAGCCTTGGAACAGAAGATACTATTCATACGAGAACTTTTAACCGGCCAAGCGCTGAATCCCTCAATGTGCTCATTTTTGTGCTTCACCCATGGAAAACTGTGTAATGCCATTAAGAACGTGGGCCAGGTATGAGAAAACTCCTCCACACCGTATGAGTCCATGAGGGTGGGAAACAGCCACATACGAGACAGTGACTCATGGTAGCAAATTGGTTCTCCTTCGAGGCTCTTTACCCACTTCCCCCGCTGGATCAGGTCTCTCGGGACGCGTGCTGCTGTGGAAACACAGGGGTCGGAGGGAGGTTGGCCGGCTGGACTTGCTGCATCGCAGTTCCAAGACAGTGACCGTCACCAGGAGGCTCCGCTTATCTCCCCGTCCTCAGAGGACATTCATTGCACAACGAGTGTGCTCGGGTCAGACAGGGTTCCTGTGACATGATTCACGTTCTATTTTGATTCTGGAAGCTGCTGGTCTTTCTTCTAGGAACGTGAAAACCCTGGTGGTAGCATCCTGCTGTTCTGGGCATGTAAGGCCAGCAAGCTGCTCTGAACACAGGGCAGGGCCAGCAGCCGTGGGCCCTGGGGACGATAGGCCACTTCCCGGGTGCTGCCGCCACTGCCACCGGCCATGAAAACAACCCGACCTTTGCTTTGGTCATTGGAATCCTGAGTTTTTTTCTGAGGAAGAGCTGACAGTGATTTCACTGTCTTGTGACAATGTCTGGTGACCTTGCTCATGAGACTGGTTCCATTCACTTCTGTACCCGAAGCCCCACAGGAAAGAATATCGCTAAGAACCTGGGCAGTGAGAGAGGATGGTTCTGAAAGAGGAAGCCCCTTCCCCTCACATTTCCAAAGCCTACCACGACTCCACTCAGTTCCTTGTTCTCTCAGCTTGAAACAGGGACAAACGAAAAACAGCAAAGATGACACCCAGGAGAATGGTGTAACCAGATACCGCAAGACAGATGCTGAACTCAGGATGTCCAGCCTGACCCCGGGGATCAGGACAGATAGCCATTTATGGTGGCCCCTCCATCCTGGGGACCATCCACAGAGGCCTGCAGGCCACTGGGAAGGGACAGGACGCACCCAACAAAGCACCTACATGGCAAGGGGAGCAGCCATAGCAGAGTGCTTACTACCCTGTGCCAAGCCCGAGCTGGAGTGTTTGCGGACATCTTCTAATCGTTGGCCCTCTTCCTGAGCTTGGCACTGCCACTGCCTCATTTTGAGGAGGAAGAAACTGGGGACCAAAGAGGCCAAGTGTGGCAGCCAGCTAGTACTGGAAATAGTGATGCTTGGCTTCAAATGTAATCTCTATTCTTGCCTAGAAAACACGAAGGCTGGCCATTACAGGCTGCACCTAAGGGTTTCTCAGGAACCACGCAGTGAGCTCTTTAGATCAGTAACAGTGATCGTAGGCCCTCCTCAGGACACGCGGCTCAAACTGAAAGGGCACTGAGGCGAAGAGTACGAACAGAGATCTGCTCAATAGAGCTGACGATCTGATCTTGACTTCCAACAACAGGTCCATGGAGCCACCATGCAGCGGAGTGATGCCACAACCACCCTGTCAGGGACACATCTGGGACACGCTCCAGGGAGCAATCGCCTCTCAGCATCTTGGGATGGGCATCACATGAGGGGCCCTACACCTCACGGCTTCCGCTGTGGGCCTCTGGAGCATGCTCTTCCCTCTCCAGTGCAGGAGACAGCGAAGGGTCAGAGTTGCACACATGGTCTGGAGTTAGGGGGTAAGGGGCACAGAGCCTCAGTCCCAGTCACAGTAGACTGCGCCCAGTGAGGCTGGAAAGCAAAGAGCACAGCTCCCCCTGGTGTCGCTTACTGGATCCTGGGAACTTCATGCCAGGAGCCAGCTCTTCGGTGTGATGCTGCTCAGCTGCCTAAGGACAGATGACTCACACATTGCCCTTCCAAAAGCTAGGGTGAAGGGTTTTCAAAGTTTCATTTTTAATCAGTTCAATAAACATGTTAAACTTGGTCTCAACATTTATACATTGTATATGTTACTAAAACATCCATTTGTCCATTACTATGTATAGTTTTTAATGTGTCTGTTTCAGATAAATTGAAGTGTACTCCAAGCCAGATTACTGATAGTCCCTCAGGAGTGAGCTTGACCCCCACATCTCCTTCTAAGATAGGTGAGACCAACAGAGGCAGGGAAGCTGCCCTCTGGCCACAGGAACATGGGCAAATTTTGCCCAAATGGCAGCTGTTGACTGAAAAGATGCCTCCCTTCATCAGAGGGAGATGGTGAGGTAGAGGTGTGATCAAGGTGGGTTACGGAGCGGGTGCTGGGCCACTTCACCCACGACATGGGACTGTGAACAGCTGCCCAGCCTGACTAACCTTGCAGAACTGGAGGGGTGTCCGACCTTGGTTTCTATCACCCCCGGGCTTTTCATCTCTTCCCTTCCCTCCATCTTCCCTGGGCCTCACTGCTGCAGCCTGTGGGCCTCCTTGCTGACGTCTGACCCACCAATACTGTGCTCACTCATCTGCCCAATCTCCATGACTGTCCCCACAGTGGACACTTGGAAGTGAGTTTTCATTGAAGGAGGCAACGTTTCAAAGTTATCATTCTCCTGAAAACAACCTGAAGCGTCAGGAGGTAACTGGAACAAGCGAGATGTCACTGCAAGATCCTACGGCCAGGTTCTCGACCCACTCAGGGCTGGATCCCCACAGCACGGTGGCAGGGGGGAAGTCAGAGGAAATTCTTCCACTGCAATCAGAACCCGAAAGTGCACACCCAGCAAACTCCTGCAGCAGCCAAAAAAATAGGAATCTACATGCTCTGGTTCATTAAAGTTGAGCAATAGATCTGGAAGGAATTTAAAGTGCTTGGCCTTACCGTCCTCATTTCCTGGTGTTTGTTTTCCACGTAAGCTGATAACCAGTTGAGTGCCCATAGCGGGCGTCTCTGGATGGCCCTAGGCCTGTGATGAAGGGGCTGATGGCAGAGAGTGCAGAGGTGAAGGGCACCTTCCAGGTGCGGGCATAGCCCACTTTCTTGGAAAGTGCCACTTGCCGCTCCTGCCCACAGCACTGGCCGCGAAGCACTGCTGTTGTCCCTGGTCACTTGCTCGGCCCTGATCAAGGACAGTCTTGCCAGGCATCAGCCAGGTGCTGCCGTAGAGTGGTGCATCGGGCTGGCTCTGTGCTTGCCAGTTTCTCGATCCAGGAACTCGAAGAATCCCAGACCCCTCAGGGTCTCCAGTGATCACTGTTCCACTGGTACTCCTAGATTGCGCCAGCCTGCGACCAGATTAAAAGTCACACTGATGAAAGTGTGTCCCAAGAAACTCATTACTAAAAATAAAGAACCAAAGGAATTTACTTTCCTACAAATTAGAGCAGACCAAGATTTATCCCTACCTCTGGCGTCCTTGAGAGAACCAGACCTCTCCACCAGGAGACATAGCCCAGCCCTTTGTTTACAGGGTGGACAAGGATGCAAGCCTGGCCAGTCACAGCCTCATGGCCACGTTAGCAGGACATGTGGTCTGGCCCCAAAACAAATGAAGTCCACTGAGCTCAGTAGGGCTGTGTGGCAGAAACACCCTCAGGATGATTTCCAGAGCTGTCAGTTATCTTCCACCTCCACCAGTGAGCCTTGCTCAGCTGGGAACTGCTAATGCTCACTCTGGGCAGCAGCTGAGTACTGTCTGTAAGAGCAAATACAGCAGAGGGACGGCACTTCTATCTAGTCTGAACAGTTCTTCTGAACAATTTGAGGTGTGAAACTGTGAATGTAGCTAATGATTTCAGGTTTGTGTGGGACATTCAAGCTACGGTTTAAGTTGGGACATACATCTCAAGATGGTTCTGTTCTGTTCTTCCTCCATGAGAGGTGACGACAACTCAGAAGCCCAAGGCGGCCGGGTTGGCATAAGCTAGAGAGGCTTCCAAAGGGAAGAACACTGGGAGGCTTCCTTGAGCTGTGTGAAATTGTGTTGCAGACTACTGGTCAGTAGCTCCAATGACAGAAGTCCACCAAGTCCAAGGTGTGGCTTCTAGGGGCCTTGGCCAGCACCCTGCAGAAGTGACCTTGACATTAGGCTTGTGGTGGAGGTTGAGGATAGACTCGAGTTTATCCTGTATCATTCCCACCCCAAGATGTAGCTGTTTTTATATTGCTTCTGTCTATGCCTTAATGGCCAGATGAGTGAATGCTTGTATGTTCCACTGTGTGTGCAGACATGGAAGATAAACACTGCAGGAAGGGGCCATAGTGTGTCAAGGGCAAGGGTGGTGACACCTGGGCCATGGGCACTGGCATGACCCACTGCAGCTCAGCTCCACTGTCTGCCCAGGTTCACACAGGTGGGGAAAGGAGTCACACACACCGTGCTGCCGCAGGATGCCACAGGTCTTAGCAGTGACTTAAACACTTTGTGCTTTAATCTCATACTACTGCACAGTATGACTGCAAAGATTATACTCGCACAGGTACACAACATGCCGTCGCGCAAGGCAACCGCAGCGCACTGTGGTCTTTAGAGCACTTGATACTGGGGAACCAACACTGTCCACTGCCAGAACCGTGAGCGCTGCCTGCTCCAAGGAAAACAGGTAACTAAACATGAGGACGAAGTGCAGGTGGTGAAAGTGAAGGGAGAGTCTCTCTTGCCTCCCTGCAGAACATAAAACTGCCATCAGCTCACCCACGCTTGTTTCTCTCTTCTCCATTAACTTGCAGGGACAGGTACAGTAAGCAAGGAAAACAAACTCCTTTCACATGACATGTGCTGAAAGCATCTTTCTTGCAGCACATGGCTTAAAACACTGTCCACGTGAGCGTGCTGGGCTTGGTAATGGTTAGCAAACACAGCCAGCACGTGTACAGGCGAGTCACCGCAGACTGCTGTTTCCTGTGTTTCACAATGTTACTAAACCCTGACACGCGGGAGACAAAGGTGAAGAGACTTAACTCACATCAACTTTCCTTTTTACTTTTTAAGCACAAGGTTTTGGCTGACTGATGTTAGAAGTCACAACAGCTCTGCTTTAAGCCACTTCCGGCTTCACTGTGCACTGAGACACGCTTGCTGTCTCAGGTCCTTGTCACTGATGGCCTGCGACCTAAAAGGAAATGGTTTCTTCAGAGTCATACAGCTAGAGTAGTACAGGCAGCAGAATGGTGACCTTTAAAATGACATGCTACCCGCCTAGCCCTGCTCTTACTTGGGCACAACCCTGTCATTTGGGCACAATGCCCTGAGCTCTCATGGCTCTATTTATGGCTCTGTTCCATCAGCACTGGTCTTCTGCCCTGTGACTGGCGGATGACAGCACACTGATAACACCACCCAGTGCAGGATTTGGTGCCTCACAGTGAATCTGTACACAGCCAACGTCAGACACATGCTTTAAGAACTTGTAAGACAGGAGCTTGTGTTAAATAAAAAAGCAAACACTGAGTTTAATGTAAAGAAAAAACCACCAGGAACTGTAAGAAGGATGGAGCAAATCAACTTCTGAAAAGAGTTCAGCACCTTGGTGAACATGTTTAGTGGAAGGCTAAGAGAAAAACGAAAATGCTACTTCGCTTAAAACATTGTAAGGTATTTGCAAAGCAACTCATTTCGGGGTGAACAAATCCCCTGGCTGTTTCTCAGCTTTGTCCTCTGAAATGTCTTGTGTAGTAAAAATAGGCAACTGTTTCCACACAGGACAGAATCTCCGTTTCAGCCAACTCTTAGTGGAGGGGCAACCAGGACAACACCGTCTCCCCGTACAAAGAGCATCGGGATATTCCGCTTTGTTGACTGGAAGAGAAAGGAGAAAAAAAACCACATTTATATAGAAACAGTAATTATTTTCTGTGACATTAAAAAAAAGATACAAAAATTCAATTAAAAACCTGATCATTTGCTTATTGAACAAAGAATCAACCCATTCTCTTTTCCTTTTCTTGGATACTAACAACTGCAGTTGGAGATGGCCTCTAGCCACCCCAACCCCTCTCCACCGCTTGCTAGCCTTTCTCACCTCCCATCCGATCAGCTGTAGTACTGTCTTAACAAATGAGAAGCCAGTAGGACTGTATGCAGAGTGATGTGTGAGCTTCACCCCAATGCTCATGTGTGATCTATTTCCACTGTCTGAAAGCAAGCAATGCTGAGAACTTGGAGGATAGCACAGCTATGCCCGAGCCACCTCAAAGTTGCCGATGTGCTGACCTCAAACCCCACTTGAGACCTCACACAGGCAGGAAGTCAACACTGTGATACACTGCAGGCACATGTCAGGAGCTCACAGTGAGGAAACACATGAAGTCCTCACTGTGCTTTGTCCAAACATCAGGGAGAACTTGGAAAGTAGCCCAAAGGCTCCGGAACCCAAAGGCTTGAAGAGAGGCTGGAAAAAGTAAACTGCAAATAGGCGCTGCTAATGCACTCGGCAGGGAAGTTAGAGACAGACACTCAGGCAACAACCGAAGGGCTGGTTTTTAATCAGAGATGCAAAGAACTAGGACACACCTGGGGCTATCCTAACCAGTTATAGAAACTCAGCCCTGAGGCAGATTAGAGCAGGTGCAGGTGTGCTGTCTTTCTACTCAAACTTCCCAAAGCAAACCAAGGTCAACAATAAGTTTAGGGTAGACCAAGAGACAAGAGAGACATCTGGAGCTTCTCTCCCTCAGGCAGAGGTCTGCAAGGTGAGGGTCAGGCGTGGGATCAGGAGACTCAGGTGCAAAGGTACCCAAGAAACCCCATGGGGTGAGCCAGACTGAGTGCTTGAGGAAGGATGGTAAACATGATGGGCCGTTAGAAAAGTCCCCTGGGGCCAAATAATCCAACTTTTAACAGATTACAAAACACCTCCAGGTGTGGAAATCGAGCCAAGCTCGAGACTGCCTGCCCCGCCATTAGCAAGTCAGTAGGCAACTAAATCACGGTTATGTAAGCTGGTTATGTAAGCAACGGGAAAACCCACAAAATACCTTTGGCCTGTGAGTCCCCTCCTGATTTGGTAATGTTCATGTCATTAATTACTCTAGTAGAGGAAAGAAAGAAAACAAAATATGTAACGGGGTAAGAGAGAGGCCCTTTAGTCTGGTTTCCCATCTTGGGCAGAGACGCACGTACAGGACGAGGTGCTGTGCTCAAAACGCTGAGGGAGCGCATGTGCATTTACACTGACACACAAGAACCCACCATGGCCATCTGACATCCTATCAGGCTGCTCACACGAGAACACAGGTCTATCAGAAGGCAGCATGAAGTCCTCTTACACATTCCAGAGAGGACGGCTAGCTGTTCCTTTGCAGAAGAAATGAGTAAAGTGTTTCCTATCACACAAGATTTCATTTTTAACCTTTCACTCAATAGATGATAGTGTGGGAAATGTCTCATTAGTCAGACTAACTTTGCTTTCTCTTCTGTAACTGCATCAGGACGCAGCATGCAGAGGTTGAAGGAAGCAGCAGCTAGGCAATTTTATGGAAGTCACGGACAATCTGGGATGGCTTGCCTCCCCTAGGACATGCTCATGTGTGCATACTCCTGGCACCTCCCAGCAGTCTCTGGGGGAAGTGCTGAGCAGATGAGTAGAGGTGTTAGAGATGGGCCAGGGCAGACCTCTCTGAAAGCAGACAATTGCAGCTAGACTGTTTCTGTCACAGCAGAATTAAGGACGAGTGCAACCAAATGTTTACAGAGCACATTTCTAGTGTGAATTCTCATGCTCATAATATTACATGGCAGGATATAAAACTGTGTGGGCTCCATATTTCATCATATTACAGACATCATTTGTAAGCTTCAGCTGAACTATAAAAGGAAAAATGTTGCCAATTAAACCAACAACGTTTTTTCGGATCATCTCAGCTATAAGAAGCAACCAGATTTGAGAGATGCTAAAATGAAAGAAAGTACATTTCAGAGTTGGAATATTATAACTGTATCTATCTTTAAAAACATGTGAAATGCAAAATACTCCACAAAAAGAAGTGAGTTAGAAAGTAACATATCTGATGAAAAAAAATGTAGGTGAAGGAAAAAAGGCCAAATGTTCACACCTGACAGAAAGAATGCTGGTAAGAGTCAGGAGTTGGGAGGAGGAGGACAGCCAGCACGGAGAGCTGGAGGAACCAGCAACAACTCACTCTGAACCTACACTCAGCCCATCACATCATCTCGAGTCATTGACAGCCATGGAAGTCAACACTTCCATGGTCCCCATCTTACAGACAAGAAGACTTAGCCAAGCAGGTAGGGTAACCTGGCCTATCGTGCAAGGTGATGGCAGAGTTCAGATCTGAACCCCACAGTCCTGAAGTTCACGGCCAGTCTTAACCTCTGGGATCCCATGAGTTTCACAGTGTAAAGGCTTCTCTAATGAGACCACTGGTGATACAAACGTGGCCACTAAAATAGAGACCAGTGAAATGCGTCACTGTGTGGAAGACATGCACAGCTCAGTGCAATCATTTCCAAATGACCAATGCTCCATGTTACTAGATCACATCTTACCCAAGATCCACTTGAAGTACAAAGCAAGTCAATACGTTTTTATGGGACAAGAACAGATAAAACTCATTGAGATGATGTTGGATACCACAATAAATAAAGAAACTACCACTTGCTGAGAATGGGTATAGCATCAATAGTGTTATCTGAAAAATACACCCTTCCCTTCCCCAACTGCCTCATTGTGAATAGTCAGGTTTTCAATTACAACATCTCATAACAGATTATGTGTAGGAAAAAAGATTTGCAAATATAGGTATTATCAATTAAGCCAAGCAGTACAGATTGGCAAAAAAAGTAAAACATACTTTTAAACAAATATTTTGTTTTAGAAAATAAAGTTAAGGTGGGTTCTGGGGCACATGCCTATAATCCCAGCTACTCAGGGGGCTGAGACAGGAGGGGTCCAAGTTTGAGACTAGCCTGAGCCATTTAGTGACACCTTGTCTAAAAACAAAAAATGAAAAGGCCCAGGAAGTGGCTCGGTGGCAGAGTGCCTGAGCAGTATGTGAGGCCAGGGATTCAATCTCCAGTACCAGAAAAAATATATACATACATAAAATAAAAATATAGTTAATACTGTGATAGGTTTCTATTTCTAAATGAGTATTTATAAAGCGTTAGTTTCTCCTCAGTAATTATTGACGAGTTAAACCTGCATGACACAGAAGAGTACGACCGATCCTGTGTTACTTTTAGACAAAGACTAAACTACATGTGGAGACTCTATGAGTTAAGTGGTAGCCTCCTGCTCCCCACTGAGAAGCCTACAAATTTAATTTCTTGCCCAAGGGAGTCTAGATATGAAGTGGCCAAGTCAGCATTGGAAACCAGGTTTGTCTGCTCCCAAAGCTCTTGCTCTTAACAGCTTTGGAGGCAGCTAGCACAGATGTAAGATGTACACATGCTAGCACATCTGTAAGGTGCCAAATCATAGGCTTTCTGTAAATGTGTATTAAGCTGTTACATCATGAGAGCTGACACTTTCAAACTGATAAAACAGAATTGCATGACTTACTTTGTATATTTCTTCGTATGTCTCTTCATCGATTTCTATAGTAGTTACAGTTTCTTCCACATCCCCCAGTATCATATTTAAATGCTGATCATAAGCCTGAAGTGGGGAGAGTAAGGAATCACAAGATGTCATTAAGGAATGGTGAACAGGCTTACAACATGCAAATGGCTCCACTATAAGTAGTACTTTTAATACTTACACCACAAACTTTTACATGCAAATAAAAATAGATCACGTTTTACCTATCTATTATTTCTTCACAAATTATTTCCAGCAACAATGTAATTGACTTGATAAAAATGTAACTGTTTATATAGCCAAAAAATGAATATACTCAAAATAACTTGAAATTACTTTTTAAGTTCCCATTCTACTTGTTATTCAAGGCAATCAGGACATTTATACACTAAATTACAAAACACGGAAAATTACAAAAATGGAAACCAGAATAGTTCTTCAAGAAACAATAAATGAGATAAAAATCCTCTCACTGAAAAGATGATGGAACTGCAGTCTTTTAACAGCACAAGACACCTCTGTTTGATTCTCCTGGTGTAGACCACAAAGGTTAAGCAAGTAGAGCAACACCTTGTGATTTATAATCTATCCAGAATTTATACGTGCCTGGTACCTGGGGTTCAGGTAATGAAAGCTGCAAAAACTTTCAATGCTACTTTCAAAGTTCATGCATTTACTAGCAGGTGAATTTCCTAGACAGTGGTGTCGAACCCAAGGCGCATGCCACGGCCAGCTGTTTACCACGGAGAGCTCCAAAGGATTCACCATCACCATCCTAGGGCCTTGTTACATTTAGTTTGTTTGTTTGTTTGTTTTGAGACCAAGTCTGGCTTTATAGTTCAGGCCAGCCTTATATTCACTTTGTAACTTAGGAGGCTGGCCTTGAACTCCTGATAATTCTGCCTCTACATTCCTAGTGCTAGGATTACAGACTGTGCCATTACACCCAGCCTGTCACATTTACTTTTAAAAGCATTAAATGATAGGCTTGCTCACATCAAAATAAAAAAATAACCTACCAGCCAGGAAGGGAACTGCTAGGCAGGGCACATGAATAAGCAAAATACGTACCTGAGGACCACGGTATAGAGACCATGGGCCTACAAAGGTAATGGAGGAAGACCCAAGTGTTAAGTGTCACATGACTGTTCTGGGGTGTCTCTCCAAGTGCCATGGACTTCCACGATTAGGCTCCATTCTATTTTTCCCCCTAATGTTAACATCACTCAACCTCCTGAAGGTCCTCCTCCTTTAAGGCTTACTGTAGACTAAGGCTACTGTCTGCCCTGGCCCTTTTTTCCCAATCCCAGAGGTCCTTTTATTTTTTGGCTTCATGGAAAGTGAAACCACAGTGCTTAAGAGAGGAGCTTGAATCACATTGTCTGTGTTTATACTCTAGTCCTTCCGTACTGGTTATGTCACTTTGAACAAGTAACTTCACATTTCTGAGCCTGGGCTCCCTCAACTATAAACCAAAACTAATTAGCAGAAATTATTTTCACAGGTTGTTATAAAGATCAAGTGACAGCACATTCAAAACACTCCGTTCAACAGCAGTTGGCATAAAATTAATGCTATTTTAATCAATTAAGAGCAGACTCACAGGTAAATGGCAAGTCATCAATGAGAGGCAAAACCTTTAGTATACTCTCATGAACAAATGGGACCATTTCAAGAGACCAATTCTATAGAAACAAAGATATAAACAAAGAAATATGTATAAAAAGTTCTGTTGCAGTATTATTTACAGTAGCCAAAAATGGAAAGCAATATAATTATCATTACTACCAAATACAGAATCTTATGTTGTGACTTAGCCGCTATCTGCTCCCAGGATCCTCTCAACATAAACGAAGGACACTTATACATATCTTAATCAAGGTTCCCATAAAAGATTAAGCAAAAAAGAAAGGTATTAAAAAAATATGTATGGCAAGATCCCATTTTAAAAGAGGTGGTGGAGGGCCGGGGATATAGCTCAGTGGTTCCGGCGCCTGTCTTGCAAGCGCAAGGACCCGGGTTCGATTCCCAGTAACCACATTAACAATACTGGGCGTGGAGACTCACCCCAGCAGCAACCAGTACCACAGTGCCCAGTGTGGTGGCTCACGCCTGTAATCCTAGCACTCGGGAGGCAGAGGCAGGAGGATTGCTGTGATGTGAGTTTGAGGCTGAGCTCAGGGCCAGCTTGAACCACAAAGAGAGACCCTGTCTCAAAAAACCTTAAAAAAAAAAAGAGGTGGTGCATAGTGCAAATATACACACAGCAAAGATGTGTATTTATGTGTAAATATACAGAACATATCTCAACGACTACATATGCAATTTTTAACAGTTATCATGAAGGGAAATGGGATTTTATCTTTTACTGCACATATTTCTGCATTATTTATTTTTCACATATTTGTGCATATAACAGTAACTAAAAACATTTAAAAATGGAGGTCAAAATTTATTTACAAATAAACGGGAAAAATTTAGGAAATTAAAATGTTCTGTATAACAACCATATTTCTGTTGCGAGAAAATTATTAGAAGTACAACTGTATCTGACTTAAATATGAGTGACTTTCGACCTCCCTTTTAGATATAATTCAAAATACTTTCTTTCACTAGGTAATTTTTACACTTCAAAGGAATGAAGGTAGGAAGGAATGACAAGGAAACACTCTCATTTCAAGGTAGTTTGATATAGTTCCTTACATGTAATCTGCCTCGTAGCTCTCTGTCATTCCTCATTTTCACATAGATTCGCTCATCCAGGCTGAGTCTGATGAGATCCAGTGGCTCCTCTACAGTGTTGGTGGTCTGTTGCTGGTAAAACAAACAGGCTTGGTAATGTAGCAGCAAAGGCAGGGCAGGGTTTGAACAACAGGCTATGCAACCATGGGTATGTTAATTTAGCCTCTCTTACTTCACTCTTCTACTTTGTAAAATGGAGACAACAATAATGGCTACTCAACAATGCTGCTATGAGGCTTAGGGGATATTTATGAAGGCTCAGAACAATACCTCTTGTGTAGTATGTACTAAATAAATGAGGTCTAAAACATCTCTGCATAGGAAGGAGTTGCAGGGCAACATAGTCATCACTGTACTTTCTTCCTTCAAAAATCCAGACTGTAGGAAACTAAATTCAAGGTATAGCAGTTAAGCTCTGCAATGCCAGCCTATTTAAAGGTCATTTAATAGTTTGAAAATCATTCATGTAACGTCTATCACTTTTGAGACAGAATGCAAAGCAGAATTGAAGATGTAAGGGAAGACTATGAATTCAGCACAAGACAGGCTGAATGCAGGGTGCTGACTGGCCAGTGAGATGAACATTTACTGGGGAGTATAGAACACTGGTTGAAAAGCAGTAGCTTTGGAGTCAGGCAGACTGGGCTCTGATTCCAAATAAGGAAGCCACAATTTTCCTTCAGGGTTGACAGGAATAAATGACATTCGGTAAACATAAAATACTTATAAATGACTCCCATGATTATGAATAAAAAAACTATTGGGAACAGGTGTCAGAGGCCAGGACTACGATGAATTCTGGTCACCCACATGTAAGGGATGGTCGCAGACATAAGGGTCGGTAAAATTATTCAACAACTTTTTCAGTGAGGACATGAGGCCAATGTTAAAAGGTGACTGAAGGTAACAGGCTCTATTGCTTTAAAAGGTCAGATGAGAGGGGAAAACCCTCTAACTTCAGTGGGTACCTCCCTCACTTCAGTTCAGCAAATGTTTGTTAAGGACCATATGACCAACCCAACCAGAGGATAACAGTGACACAGAAGCCACAAGTCTCCGCCCTCGAGCTCACTAGTACTCGCCGAATTAGTTCCTGAGGTACAACGCCATCAACAGGCCCAATTAACTACTTACTCCGATCGAACGACCGGAGCACGAGGTTCAGAAGCGGGGTCGGTGGCAGAACAAGGCCTGCGGCACCGGGACGATGCAGAACGGGTGAGGGAGTGTGATAGGCCACTTCCGCGAAGTTCTGGGGAGGGAGCACTGGCGCGCGGAACCGAGAGAGGACAGAGCAGAGTGGCGGGAAATGCGGAGGCAGCAGCACGGCAAGATCAGAACCTACTCACCTGGTCCACGTCGTCCGCCATCTTTCAAACCCTGCGCCCTTTCCCGCCTCTCGCGAGAACACGCGTAAATCTCCCGTCTCGGGAAACAAGAGGACTGAAGCACCGGAAGTAGAAAGCCGTTTGGCTGTTTTGACCTGTCTTCTTTCCGTAGTTTATTTGTACGGATACTTTGGATAGCGGCTAGGCTTCCTTTCAGGAAGGGGGAGCGGCCTGGTCTCGCTCCGCCCAGCAGTCGCCAAAATTCTTTAGACCACTGTGTCTGAGGCTGCACAAGAGGATCTGTGCTGGCTTCAGCGTCACTCGGCTGCATGGCTCGGAAGCGCGCGGCGGACGGCCGAAAGGCCAGGGACTCAAGCACAGCCCGGCGCGAGGAGAAGGAGGAGGAGACAGGTGAGAGCGAGGAGCCGCCGCGGAGGGGGCGGGAACCTGGACCGATTCAGGGGAGTAGGGATGAAGGTCTGGGGGGGGGAGAGTGTGACGTAGGGGAAGAGGGACGCAGGTCGCGCGCGGTGCGCGTACCCCGGCTTGCGTTCCACGCGCGACTCGGTCCTTCGGGCGCGCCCTTCCCGCGGCTCAGCCGCCTCTACACGCTTCCCCAGCGGTGGCAGGCGGGCATCCCATCGTCCCCTGGGCCGGCCAGTTGTTGATCTCTGCAGACACGTTCTGCTTCCCCCATATCTCACTTCCCATCTCGCCGGGGAAAGCACACCTTGCTTCCCGCAGGGCGCACTTTACGCTCGCCTGCAAGTCCAGCCTCAGGACTGGACCGGAGCTGTCACCTGCGTTCCTGCGGTCACAGCCCCAATCCGTGCCTCGGCATCTGTTAGCCAAATGAGTTGCTTCCTTTCTGGCTTCCTCGCATCCTTCTGCAATATTTTCCACCCAGCAGTCCAAGTGCTGTTTAAAAAAACATTGTTCTACTTCCCACCGCCACGATTTCCCATCTCTTGAAGCATAAACTCAGTTACGGGAACATGGCAACATGCCCCTGCATGTACCAACATGTTTGGATGCTGCCACCTCCGGCCCGTTGTTTCCTTTCCTTGCCCTTACTGGCCTTCTTTCTTGTCCCTCAAATCTGCCTGTTTAATTTCTCATTTGAAACCTTTGCCATCCATGTTCCTTTTGTTCAGGATGTTCTTCTGTGGGTCTTGCTGAGTCTCATTTCTTGTTACTTCAGGTCTCAAGTCACCTCCGTGAGTGTCCTCACCTCCTGAGTGTCCTCTCTCTTAAAACTTTCTCATGCATTAGTGCATTCTCACAGTTTTTCTCAGTCTGTAATGAATCTATTAATTTTTGATTGCCTACCTAGAGTTTTATCTTCAAAAGAGCGCAA
>PVIR01016419.1:0-36661 GCA_004026965.1 Petromus typicus | reverse complement strand
TTTTTTTTTTAATTATCTTTATTGGTACATTAAATATACACATCATGATTGCACTCCATAATGGGGATTTGTACCAGTATAAGACACAACTTAATTCTCATTTTTTCCCATAGCCCCACCCACTCTACCACCCCCCCATATATATAAAATTTGTTTCCTTACTTTTTTGTTACAATCTCAACATTGTCCCCTTTCATCTTATTTTACATTGAGCATTTTCTATTTTCCCTGCTTATTATTAATAACAGTCTGCCTTCTATATTTTTCCTCATCTTTTTTTTTAGATTCCACATATTAGGGAAAACAGGGAATGTATCTTTCTGTGTCTGGCTTGTTTCATTAAAGATGGTCTACAGACTTAGATCTATCATCTGTTTTCCTGCAAATGACAGAATTTCATTTTCCCTTATGGCTGAGTGAGTGAGTGAGAGTGTGTGTGTGTGTGTGTGTGTGTGTGTGTGTGTGTGTGTGAAATACTTTATCCATTTGTTAGTGGGCACCTAGGCTTGTTCAATATCTTGGCTATTGTGAATTGTGCTGCAATAAACATGGGTATACCGTTTTTATATTAAGTTTTTCTCTCTTTGGGTGAACTGAGTACAGCATCCTTTCTAAGGACCAGTAGACATATCTATTTAAATATAAACTTACCTTAACAGACTTGTAAGTTCTACCTTACCTTGGACATTACTAGCTTCTTAGTAAGACTTGTTTCCATATAGTTTTGTTGTTATCTAATACTGATCTTTCCCTCCAAGTTGTAAGCCCAGTTAACAGTAGGGACTTCTAACTTGTGCATTACCCTATACATCTTTAATGCCTAGTACACTTCTCTTTATGTGCTAGGTAGGAGGTAGTGTTTGATCCATTATAGTATTTAACTGGTTGGATAATGGTAAAATGCATAAATAAGGTGATTATTCACTTGTGAAAATTTGCCTGTTTTAAATTTTCTAATTTATTAGTTTTATTTTGAGTTCAACATGGTTTAAAACATGTATCATCGGGGATCTGCAGAAAAAGGAATCTTGCATGCTGTCAATTATGGAAAACAGTATAGAAGTTACTGAGAAAAGTTAAAATAAAATTTTCATATGCTCCAGCAAAAAGCAAAACAAACATGTCATAGCTTGGTGACTTGCTATACTTTTGGTGGTATTCTCTGACATAGTTGTCAAAGACTGGCAGTCTAGGCACATTAGTTGTTAGTATGTTCACTGCTTTGTGGTTCACCTTGTCAGACTAATTTTGCATTTTCTTTGTGACTTACTACATTTAAATGAGTTGAAATATGGTTCCAGTGAAATTGCTTTGGCAGTAATAATAGTTTTTATAGTATCTCTCCAAAAGTTTGGGATAGTTTAAGGTTTTTAGTTCTGTGTTGTTTGTAGAATTGAGGCTAACAGAAATAAAATACCCATTGTTATAAAAATGACAGTGGCTGAGTTGGGTCTGGCCCCTAAGTTTTCTGATTTAGCCGTAGCATCTTTTAGCCACAGCATCTCTCATCTGGCTGTAGGATTATCAACTGACTGCTAGAAAGCCATTTGTAGTATTGCAAGAGGAAAATACCTTTGGCCACTCTGTTCTACCCGAGCGGAGTTTATGTGGCTCACTAATTACATCATCATATTTTCATCCTTTTCTACTTGTGGGTATATTTCCCCCTCCTTGTTTTTTTGTTTTTTGGGGGTTTTTTTTAAGGTTTTTTGAGACAGGGTCTCGCTTTGTGGTTCAGGCTGGCCCTGAGCTCAGCCTCAAACTCACATCACAGCAATCCTCCTGCCTCTGCCTCCCGAGTGCTGGGATTACAGGCATGAGCCACCACGCCCGGCACTGTGGTATGTGGTACTGGTTGCTGCTGGGCGTGAGTCTCCACACTCAGTATGGTATATGGTTACCGAGGATCGAACCTGGGCCCTTGTGCTTGCAAGACAGGCGCCAGAACCACTGAGCTAACTCTCTGCCCCCTCCCCTAGTTTTTAAAATGAAGTTTTAGGTTACAAAAAATGAAGCAGAAAACGGAGAGTTCCCAAATTCTTGCTGTCTCACATCATAACATTCTGTACCAGAGAGGTATATTTGTTATAAATGACAAATCTTCATTGTCACGTGGTTGTCACCCAGAGTCTAGAATGTTTATATTAAGATTCACTCCTAGTGTATATGTTCTGTAGGTTTGGACAAATGTATAGTGACAGTTGTAGTGGCATACAAAGTATTTTAATTGTCCTAAAAATCCTCTGTGCTTTGCTTATTTATCCTCACTCTTTTGACTCCTGACAATAGCTGATCTTTCTTTTGATTTCAGTTTTGCCTTTTTCAGGATGTTATAGAGTAGGAATCACAGTAGATAGGCTTTAGGGATTGATTTCTTCCACTTAGCACTGTGCTTTTGGGTTCTTTTATATCTTTTCATGACTTTATAGATCTTTTCTTTTTAGCACTGAATAATGCTTTGTTATCTGGATGCGAAACAGCTTATCATTTGCCTACAAAAAAATGTATTTGTTGCTTCAAAGCTTTTGCAGTTATGAATAAAGTACTGTAAATATTCATGTCCACTTTTTTATAGGGACATAAGCTTTCAACTCCTTTGAGTAAATTCTAAGGGGCATAATTGCCAGATTGTACAGTAAGAATGTGTTCAGTTTTGTATCTTCAAAATTATCTTTCAAAGTTTCTGTGCCACTTTGCATTCTCTGCACTGAGTGAACAGTCCTGTTGCTCCCCATCCTTCAAAACATGTGATGTCCGTTGTTCTGGGTTTGGCTGTTCTCATGACTCTGTAGTACTGTCTCGTTACTGTTTTCATTTGCATTTCCCTGACCAAATATGACATGTTCTTATTTGCCATCTGTGTATCTTCTTTTGTGAGGTATCTATTCAGATCATTTGCTCATTTTTAAAATTTGGATTATTTGTTTTTCTTTTATTTATAGTGTTCTCTTATAGCAGTTGTGGGTTTGGGGGCATCATCTAGTGAAGCTACATGGAAAGCTTCGAGGGCATAAAGAATAATTTATTTTTTTGAAGGAAAATTTCTGTCTTTCTGTTTTTCTTCTTTTACCTTGTCTTTCAGTTATACCTGCCGCCACTTGCGGAGATATGTTTATGTGTTGGACAAACTGTATTTCCCCCACTCTCACTGTTCTACGCTTCAGCATTGCTTCTCGGCCCTCAGTGACAATGGAGAGGAACTCTTGTCTTTAACTTGCTCTCACATTCTCAGATCCTATGCTGCCAGGTTATTAACGTCTGCTGTCTGTTTACTGCATGCTGCATGTTGTGTGTGACTGATAACTGCATGCATTACTGGGGCACATGTCGACTGAGTGGTAAAAGTGAAATTTTGTATTTCACATGCTACTAAAAATTATTTTAAAATAATGGCTTGGATTTGTTTCCTACAAATGTCTTCTTAAGTACTTTATGTTTCATGGGCATTCAGCCACACAGTTATCACATAAGCTTGTCAGAACTTTTCTGTATTTTGTTACCTTTGGAAATTTCTTGATTTGTACTAATTGGAATGTCCTGTTTGGTTCGTGTGTGAAATAGACTTTATAATCACTTAATTACTAGTGACTTTTAAATTCCCTTTCTTTGTAAGCACACCTAAGAGCTTGGTATAAACTGCATCCCTCTCTTATAGAGCATTCACCTGGGCAGGTGTGACTTCATAGGAAGGTAGAAATTATCCTATTTGGATTTTGTTTCTTATTCATTTCATTTACATACAGAGTAGTTCTAAAATCAGCAGTTTCAAATGTTTCATGGATACATCTAAATTAAACATGATGGTAAGAGAAAGGTTATCAATCTCAAATGTCTGAGAAAATCAACACCTGCTATTTAAGGTATATCATGTACCAAAGAGAGGGGCAGTATATTACTGCTTTGCACTTGCTGCTTGACTTTTTTTTTCCCCTTGATACTGTTGAACCCAGGGACTGTTTATAACTAATGTATATTCTCAGCCCCTCTTTTTAAAATTTAGTTTTTGAGTCCATGTCTCTCTAAAGTGCCTACACTGACCTTGAATTTATAATCTTCCTGCTTCAGCCTCCTAAGTAGCTAGGATTGTAGTCTTATACATCTATACCTGGTCTACAGTTAACATTTTAAACACACATTTCCATAAGTCAGAGATGACTTATACCAACACTATACTGTTAAGCTAGATGTGATGATTTAAGGCAATATCTTCACTGGCAGATGATTTAGAGGAAGCAGGAAAACTCCATGGCAACCTTAACCATAAGATGGAAAACACTTAGAATTAAAATAGACCTTTGCAGATGAAGAAACATACAAAAGCTTCAGACTATACATTATGTCTAAGTGAAAATACTCTGATTAGGAAAGGAAGACCATGTGGCATCTAAGTTTACAGAGACTTTCCCTGGCAACAGAAAGATTGTACAGATGTATGGTAATGTTGCTTTGTATGCTATAGATATTTTTGAGAAATCAAAAAATCAAAGATAGAAAAGCAAGAGAAAATAATAGAATGGGAGAGAGGGGAGGGAAAGGCAAGTAAAAGATATGTATATATATCAACCCCCCACAATGAATGTGTTCATTATGTATTTCAGACATGTACAAATAAAAAAAAACCCTCTTAGATATAAAGTATAGAACAGTGGTGGCAAACTTATGGCACACGTACTGCAGTGGGCTGTTTATATGACTGAAAGCTCTAAAAGGTTGGCCAGCACAGGTCTAGAAGAATTTGTCAAACTTTAAACAGCCAGTGACTTTCCACTGACCTACCTTAAAGTAAGTATCACTTTAAGTGAATGATACTTTTAGGAATTGGAGATACTTTTAGGAACTGGAGATACAACTTGTCTGGTTGTTAGAAACAGAAGATTGGCCATTGATCATTGACCCTTTTAAATTGCAGAATTAATTGACTTTATCCTTATTTACTAAGGTATCAGGGATCTGTGTAAAACTTGTAGAATATTACCTAGTACAAGAAGGAGAAGGGAGAGGGAGACAACCATAGGAAACTTACTTTGGTGATTTTTTTAGTGCTAGCAAGTCCCAAGCCATAGGGCAGGTCCACAGGCTGGAAATACAGGTAGGCATTGAATCCTAAATTCATAGGCAGTAGCTTTATATCATCACCTTGAGGCAAAATTCCTTATTCCTTGGGAAACAATCTCTATAAGGTCTTTAATTCGTTGAGTTCTCTCCACATTATAGAAAATCTGTTTTCCTTGAAATCACCAGATCATAAGTGTTAATCGCTTCTACAAATAACTTCACCACGACATGTAGACTAGCATTTGACCAAATAAGGCCTCATAGCCTGGCCAAGCTGAACATACAGCACATCACACTCGGCCATGGATTTAGCTCAGTGGTTCCGGCATCTATCTGGTAAGCGCAACGTCCCAAGTTAGATCCCTGGTAACCACATACTATAGTGCAGGTTTGTGTACTATAGTATGTACTATAGTATAGTATAGCTGTAATTCCAGCACTCAGGAGGCAGAGGCAGAAGAGTTGCTGTAAGTTTGAGGCTAGCATGGGCTACATAGCGAGTTCAGGGCCAGCCTGAACTATAAAGCGAGACCCTGTCTCAAAAAACCAAAACACATCACACTATACTTCTCTTTTTACTTTGTGCGTATCTGTATTTGTATCTGTTCTGTCAGACCATAAGGCTCTTAGGTGGTTCTTTTTTATTCATTGTTACAGATCTTACAGCTTCTTATGCTTTGCACATTGTTAACCCTTAATAACTGCTGGCAGCAGTTTCTGCCATTTGCCATTTGTGACAGAGGCCATTATCTACTTAACTCTAAAGTCAAACATAAAACACATCACACAAACCTCTTACCTGGCAGGAAGTGACAGAAATAAATACGTAGTCAAATGGGAAGAGGGAAATGAAAGGAAGACAACAAAGAGGACAAAATAGGAAGAGACGAGTGAAAACACAGGTTAAAGAAAAATAGAGGCACCACAAGGCAAACACTGTGCAGATTCCTGAGCCCTCTTCACCTGGTTACTACTGCACTTGTGCTTGATTTCTGCTTATATTTTCCATTTGTTCATCGAGCACCTTTTCTGAAATGCTGTGTAACTTGACCCACTTTGATTTCTTTCTCCTTAATATTCCCAGGTAAGGTGTAGGGCGTTAAGTCTTGAAAGCGTATTTTTTTTTTCAATATAAAGTCCTCCTGAGAACTGAACCTTCTTTATAACATGTCTGTAATGAAATGTCAGGCCCTGGTAGGCCTATGTAGGTAGTTGGGAATATATTGGCGACCAAGAAAAACTTTGTAGTGTTCTTGAACACATTCTGACTATTCTCCAAAGGTCTTCCACCTTCTCTCACTTCATTCCAGGGCTGTTTACCAGATAGGCTGCCAGGTTTTGCCAGTATTAATGCAATGTGGTAGTTATGGACGTGGGCTCTGAAGTTAAGGCCTTCCCTCTCCTCACTGGCTTTCAGTACTAGCCCTACCACCTATAGTCTGGGTTGGTGCACAAGATACTATTCCATTCAGGACAGCACTCATCACTTAAGATGCAGTATTCATTTGCAAGTGACTGACATCCTGTATACCTGTGGTCAAGATTATTGTAGTACCTGCAGTTGAGGTATTTAAAAAACAAAACAAAAAACAGAAGTACATTATAGGGGAGGATAAACCAAACCAAAGTCTACATGGAGCAGTCACAGTCTCACTTCACATAACTTTTGGTTATGCACAATGTTTAAATTTTAGCTCCTATGGAGAAATACAACCTTATTCCTAAAGAAGGAACTTTACCTTAGTCTAATATGAATTATTGCTTTAGATAGATATCTCAGTCATTCTGCTGCAAACTTCCTCCCATTATAAGAATTATTTTTACAGCAGCTCTGAGAGTGAGCTTATGAGATTCTTAACTCAAGAGACAGTAGAGCTCTTGATACTTTCTTTTTTTTTTTTAAATTTTGAAACAGGGTCTCGCTTTGTAGTTCAGGCTGGTCCTGAGCTCAGCCTCCAACTCACATCACAGCAATCCTCTTGCCTCTGCCTCCCGAGTGCTGGGATGACAGGCGTGAGCCACCGTGCCCGGCACTGTGGTATGTGGTACTGGTTGCTGCTGGGTGTGAATCTTCACGCCCAGTATTGTATGTGGTTACCAAGGGGATCAAACCTGGGCCCTTGCACTTGCAAGACAGGAGCCGGAACCACTGAGCTAAATCCCCGGCACATTGATACTTTATTTTCAAATTTTATTTTAAAGGGCCTCTTGCTGACTTTCCCAGGTTAACCTTGAGTTGGAATCTACCTCAAGCCCCCACACAGCCAAGATTACACACACACATCAGTGCACCTATTCTTCATCCGCTTACTTTGTTTACTTCAGCCATTCCTTATAACAGATGATTTATTCAGTCTTTTATTATTTTCCTGGATGTTTGTATTTGCTAGTGTACACTATAAAATGTGTTATCCGGAGTTAAATGTACCATTTCAGTTGTACTTTGTAAATTTAGTTTTTAATTTTAAAAATTATAAATTATAAATCATATTCCTAATTTGGCTTAGACTACACTGATTTTTTAAAATAGGTGCACTTTGGCTCATATAGAATTCTCAGATCTTATTCATAGGAACACATGTCTCTCTAGGATTGTACATTGAATTATTTGAAGGAAATTGCAGAACTTTGCATTTATTTTTACTTAAATTTTAAAATACATCATCTTTTTTCAGTTTGCATGATACTTCATGAAGCTGTAAGTCTTTCAGACCTGATAGCCCTTCCTTTTTACTCCCAGAAACATCGAGATTATTTCTCCAGCTACCAACCATAGATTCAATGTCTATAGAAATCAGATTTAGAGTCATGAGTGAGCATTTGAGAATTTGAATTGTTAGTAGCTACATGAAGTCAAATGCTTTGCTTAGATATTTTTATGTCCAATTTTAAGATCTACTTTCTTAAGTTTCAGGGTGGAGTGGCAAAGTTTTATAAGAAATCTATGAAGTAATAAAATAACAGTTCTCCTTTATTTTTAATTTATATATTATGCTGTCAAAACTATTGCTAACAGTATTTTAATTGGATCAGAGGCAAAGAGAAATCAAGGGAAAGTTTAATGTTGAAATGATTATGTTATGGTGGCACAGTTTATTTTGAATTACTATTAACTCAAGGGCTTAGATTTTTGCTGCCTGATGCAGGAAGGCTGAGCAAGAGGATAACCAGTGTTTAAAAATTACTTTTTGTCACATATTGATTTAAAAATATGTTCTTGGGCCAGGGATTTAGCTCAGTGGTGCCCCACCTGCCTGGTAAACACAAAGTCATGAGTTCCATCCCCTCTACCAGAAAAAAAGTTTTCTTCTTATAAAGTAAAATAAGCATGTTGACTCTGAAGGCCTTGACTCATTCATACTTTGCTGTGATCAGTCGTCTTGACCTCCTGAGGGTCATGGCACTTGTCTAGTATTATTAAAAATTATGGGTTATCTCTCCACAAGAGAGAAATAGAAATTTTTGCCTCTAAATTTAGATTTTTCATGGATCTGATTTTGTTAGAAAATTAGATACAGCTGTTTCGAAAGAGAGGCCTTCCTCCAAATACCAATGGATTCGACAAAGAGACAGCAGTTTATTTCTCCAGTGGAAGTCTGAACTGATGTGGCAACTCTGCTCCATAGAAGTTTCAGCCTAACGTCACCCTCCCTTGTATTCCACCTCCTACAAAATCTTGATCTCATTGGAAAATCTGGAATAGTTTAACATCAGTTCTGCGTTCTAGACAACAAGAGAGTGGAATGTACTAGAGTTGGATGTAAATCTCCATTTGAAGGGCAGCACCTCTCCTTTTGACCAAATGTTAGTCGTAGATATATCCAACCTGTATGGACAGCTGGAATTGAGTCTGTTCTTGAAAAGCCGTGTGATATGCTAAAATTCTCTGTCTGGGTAGGAAAAGGAGAGAGTTACAGGAGTTACATCTGTGTTACTACATTGGAAATTCACTTCCTGTGTAATTAACAGAGATTTACACAGTGATTATTATGTCAGGCAGTAGATGGAATTCCTGGTGAAGACAGGAAGATAAGACAAAATTAGTAAAAATTATTGCCTTGTACTATTGGTCAAATGTCAAGTCAGTGAAGTATAAAAGAGATCTCTTCAGGCAGGCAGATATGAAGTGGCCTTAAACAAGTAGAATTTATGTAGGACCTAAGAGTAATATTTGATTAGTAGAGCAGGTTTGGAAAATTCAAGTTGAAAGAGTCATTGGAAGAGGAAATGTATTTTGGGGTAGTAAGTAGGGTCCTTTAGCAAAAGAAGTTTTACATATAATGTTACTTAGAATTGCAATAATTATATTGTCTAGAGCCAGGCTTCTGAGGACCTTTAATGCCAGGCCTCAATATTTTATATGTATGTTTTTGTGGGAATGTGGGGGACATTTTTTACTTGTGTATGGACTTTTGGATGCAGTTGATATTTGAGGTGTTTGTGAACATTAGTGTGATATGGTGAAAACATATTTCTTCTGATGATTGTCATTCACTTAAAAGAATTTGAAAGAATCTGGATTTAGGGAGTAACCAAAATAGACATTATCTGATTGTGGCAGTGGAGTTGAAAAAAGAAGAGATCTATGGGAGTGAGGTTTGAAAAATATGAATTGGAGAACCACGTGGAGAGAAATATAATCATTGAAACAGTACAATATAAAATATCAGTAGGAATTCTGCCCCTACCTCTGTGCTTGTACTTCTTATCGATCAGTATTGCAGCAGTCTAATAAATATAGCAAATGTGATTTATATTTTATGCTCTAATGGTGTGCAGAGATATTTGTGTTACCAATACTCAATATTAAAAGCTTTATGTAATTCATTTAGAAGAAGTTTGATCTTTCAAGAGCATAGTCTTTTTAAACCCTCTAACCATTTAAAATCTGTAATATTGTAGAGATATGATATAATACCCAATCCTGAATTGTTTTCCAATCACATTGCATATGAAAGAAGATCACAAGTTCAAAGGTAGTCTGGGTAGCTTAGTAAGACCTTGTCTCAAAATAAAAAGGGCCAGATTAATAAAGCTCAATCTGAAGGCCCTGGGTTCAGTCCTTATTACCCTCGTGGAAATCCCCTAATATAAAGAATTGACTCAAGAGATCTTTTCACAATTCAGTCTTCTTTACTATTGTGACTGTAGTCGCATGGCAACTATAGTTATCAACAGTGTATTTTATATATGAAAATTGATGAAATTGTTTTGTGTTAGCACCACAAAAGGATAACTATTTGAGATAATTACATGTTAATTAGTTTGAATTACTTCTTCCGTGGCCAGTGCATCTATCAGAACATCATTTTAGAAATGAATTTTATACATTGTGCTTGGAGAAAGTTAATTATTTTACAAATGATTCTAAGTTATTTTATAACCATTCGAGATAGGATGGAGTCACTTGGTGACCACCCCCTTGAGCACTTTGCTTTCCTCCGCCTTGATGACCAGCTCTTGCAGGTGTGCCTGTGTGGCTGTCTGAGCTCCCCTGTATGCTTTGACAATCTTGTCCTTGTCAGGAGAGTCCTTTTGTAGTATCCACATCATACTTTTCTTGGGTTTGGCACCAAAAAGGTCTATTCATATCCCTGAGCCACAGAAGCTCCTTGATTCTCTTTTCCTTGAGCATCTCCCACAGCCAAGTTGGAAAAAAACCCTTGAAAACCGTGCTTCATCTTCTCCTGAAGTTGTTCTGTGGGAATAAATCTTGATGAGATAGAAAATTATAATCAGAGCCATCACTCCCACTGTCGTAGTGAGTTTGTCGTGGTTGCCATAATGTAGAATTTCTTATGTGGGCTCCCTTGCCTCCTCCTGCCCTTTCTGTGTAGCATGGGCTTTTATGTTCTCATTGATTAGCTCTCACTTGACCACTTGTCTATATCCCACTGGCCCTAGGACTGCTTGACTTCTTATGGCTCACTGACAGGCCTGTTCTGGAAATGAGTTTGTCACAGGCCAGTTGCACATGGTTCTCAGAGCAGTCCATTTTCAAAGTTCAAAATACATAACAAATGATCCTTCTCATTTCAGTGGAAAGGAGAGAACAGAGCTGCCACTTTAGCCCAGTTGCAAATTGATCACCTGGGGTGACAGCAATGAGAAAGTGAAGTCTTTGGGGGGTCAATTAGTAATCAGTTTATCAGTTAATTTTAGGTTGAATGCAGTTACAGCAGAGTCTGGAGTGGAAACAGTAATGTTGGCTACACAAACATTCCTTTCAAAATTATCTCCTACAGTTTAGTTTTCTACAAAAGGTTCTGAAGGGGGATATAGTTTGGAAAAAGGATTCTACTAAATGCACAAGTCTCCTGAAAAGAATCGCCACGAAGAGCAACTGATGAGGTTCCTCATCCCTGAGAGTAAAGGGTTTTTCACAAGCTTTTGGGTATTTCGTTTTTGAAGTGTTCACTCACATTACCCCCAGGTATACTGTGGAGTGAATTGTGTTGAAAAATCTGAAAAATTAACAAAAAACCTGTATCTAGCAATCTGACTTACAAAAATGAACTGAAAAAGGTATATTTCTGCAAAATTCATTAATGCAGAAATTCAGGAAAACATTGTGTTGAAAAGTGTTGACTTTTAGAGAAATAGAAGAAGATTGTCTTAGAAGCTTTCATGGTTTTAACTCTAGCATCTGCATGTTCTAAAACCAAAATGTGTCAGGTGAAGTCTTTAACTCTGCTTCTGACTCGAGGTAGACTTTGGCAGGGGTGAAAGTGGGAGATCTGCCCAGCAAGGGACCTTTTTTTTGAGACAGAGTCTCACTTTTTTTAGCTCAGGCTAGCCTTGAACTCAAGACAATCCTCCTGCCTCTGCTTCCCAAGTGCTGGAATTACAGGTGTGAGTCACCATGCCTAGCATTGTGGTATGTGGTTACTGAATGCTGGGCTAATAGGCATGAGTCACCATGCCCGGCATTGTGGCATGTGGTACTAGGAATTGAACTTGGGACCTTGTGCTTGCAAGGCAGGCACCAGAACCACTGAGCTAAATCTCCAGCCCAGCAAGGGACTTTTCAGGGAGAAAGAGGTGGCTGCTTTTGTCCCTTTGGGGAGGAAGACTGTAGAGAAGGCATTAGGGCTAAATTCCCAGGCCTCGAAATCCCCGACACTACTCCTGTTCCCTCTCAGGTCTCCTGAGGCTTCTTTCTTTGGCAGTCTACTCCACCAGTGGCTGGGCACTCTGCCTCTCCTGACCTCTGATTCTGCATTTCCTTGAGCACTTCAGATGCTTAACACCCCTGAGGATCCTGTCCACAGTCCCCAGCATTTTCCTTCCACACGGACCCTCTACCAGACTACTTTCCTGTGCTGAAGCACTTGCCAATTTGGGGGGGAAACACTTGATGTTTAAATTTCAGACCTAAAAGGCATGCATAAGCATGGCAATTTTCTTGTTCTTCTTAACCTCTTGAATATTTTCCTGAATTTCTGCATTAATGAATTTTGCAGAAATATACCTTTTTCAGTTCATTTTTGTAAGTCAGATTGCTAGATACAGGTTTTTTGTTGATTTTTCAGATCACTTGGGATTATCTATATCCTCCATGAGGCAATAATGTTGATTCTACATCTTCTACGTTTCCCTCTGGAAAATATGATAATGTGTAATTAAGTGCACTAATTTATCACTTTAACAGTGAACATCATTAGTTGACATTACTTTGTTTATGAGGTTCGCTACTTGACACTCCTTTGCCAGGAAGAAGACTTTTCAGGCTCAGGAGTCAGGTGAGTGCTGGTGTTCTTTTTCCAGGCTTGTAGCACCATCATGAAAGCTCCTTCACGTTCTCTGTGGGTGCTTTTTCAAGACACTGAGTGGTGTTGGTTAGACAGTGAGAGTCGCTGTGTTGCAGACAACTTCAGTATCAGTTTTAAACTGACAAAGCAGCAGGCCATATGGCTTGGTAAGATCAGTTTTCCAATCCAAAGAATCATCATGATGATGTTCTCTACTGCCATAAGTGCCAAGTCTGTTGTCACCAAGTGTAGATATTTTAATGCTGGAATCTAAAAAAATAGGAATCTGTGACACTGGTCAAAGGATTATGATTGAGAATTACTTTATGTAAAAACTACATCCCATACCATGCCCTGAATGTTTAAGAGCTCAGTTCTGTTAAAGTAAATCTCAACAGAGTAAATCTCAACAGAGATTCATAGACTACAAAAAAAAAAAAAAAGGAGTAGTGGTTCAGATGTTTTTTTCAATAGACTGTATGTTGCAGGAGGTATTTAGTTTTCCAATCTGTTGGTATGTTGTTCAGATAGTCTCATCAAGATTTTTTCAAAAGTTTCCTTGGTAGTTAAGGTAGTTAAGGACTCTAGTGTAAGCACTTAAGGGAGCCTCTGCATTGGTCAGAGGCCAGTACTCAGCAGGGTCTCATCTTGGCAGGAGCAGAGCTCATACACGTTGGTGTTCATCATGGCATTCTATTCCCTAGTTACTTATGATTAAGTAACTAATATCTAAAGTTTTAGCAGTGATGCCTGTCAGGTTTAGATGTTGAGTCTGAACTTGATGTGGGTGTGGAAGTGTCATCTTAGAAAGCTCTGGAAAAAGAGCTGCAGCCTTCTCTTGGGCTTCAGAATGTTTAGCCCATGTAATGGGAATAGAAGTTGGCGTGAGCTCCAGGTTGAAAGGTTGACCTATGACTGGGTAGTATTGGATGCTGAACTGCTTCCTAACCTGGAATTGGAACTGTCATCTGATGAAGCACTGGTATTTGAGCTCTAGCCTCATTAAATTGTTCTGGAAGGGTAAATGGGCTCTCCTGCACAGTTGGAGAGAGTCTACCTTTCTCTTGTGGAGTTCTAATGAGCACCACATCCAAAAGTTGAAATGAAACCTCAGTTAAGTTTGGGTGCTGAGCCTGAACCTGGTCTGAATGTGGAAGTGTCACCTTGGGGGGTTCAGAGAAATTGCTGTAGAAACAGGGCTATAGAAGTAGACTTTTTTCAGCCTCTGTAGTGGTTTCTGGAGTAATGGTGATTTCTAGGTCCAACTACATGAAACATGATCCTGGAAAGTGTTGGCTGCTGAACTCCATCCTAATCTGGTATTGGAACTGTTGTCACATAATGGTTTGAGAATTTCGTTAGATGGCTCATTTGAAAGCTGAGATGGGAGTGCCAGCTGAGTTGGACAAAATTCTACCTCCTCAGGAGGGTCCAGAGGAGGAGAAGGGCTGACTGCCGCATTGGAGATTGTTCCACAAGTTCAGGGAGTTCTGTAGGCTGAGGTGGGGCTTTCTGCTGAGCTGCAGAAGGTTCCATATTGTTTGGTGGTTCTGAACGTAGAGATGCAGTAACCTATAGGACTAGAGATGGTTCTGTTCCGTCAGGTGGCTTTAAAGACTGAGCTGAAAATGTTATACTTTCTGTCAGTGGAAAAGAAACAGTAGTGCTCATGGAAGGTCTTGAAGGATGAGCTGAGAGCTGTTACTGGGCTGGTGAAAGTGCAGCTCTGACAGGAGAATTTGGGACAAAGACAAGCTCTCCTCCTGGCTTAGAGAATGTGCCTTAGGAAACTGCAGGATAACTTGGGATCTTCTATCAAATGGAGATGGTTCATCCTTTATACCTGGCTTTGGCTGCTGAGAAGCTTCAGTCTCCTCAGGAGGTGCTGAAGTCTTGGCTGGGGGCTTTTGTTGGGCTGAGGAATTTTCCACCTCTTTAGAGGGTTTTGGAGTGTGACCTGGGAACTCTCCATCTCCTCCATACTCTGGGGGCTGTGCTGGGGCCTGCTGCTGGCTTAGAGCAAGTTGAGTCTCCTTCCCTACCTCTGTAGTTACGATAACCTCCATATGCACAGGTTTAACTGTGACCATTGGCATGTTTGAGTGATGAGCTTCTCTCCTAGTTGATGGGAGATGAAACATTCACCTGCTGAGGCACTGAAAGTTGATCTATATTCCCTCCTCAGTGCCAAATTCATGCTGAGCCTGGGCTTGCTGCTGCATTGAAGAGGGTTCCCTTCCTCCAGGGATTGAGAGTTGACTGGCTTACTGCTGAGTGAAGAGGATTGGACCTTGGGAGTCTCTAGATTTTGAGTTTGAACCTCCCGCTGGAATTGAGATAGTTCAGTTTGTCCAGAGATTTCTGAAGGTGGGTCCAAATCCTGGGAGAGAACAGAGGACCCCAGGTCATCAGAGCTTCTAATGCCTACCCCCGAGTGAGTCAGGCCACTATGCAAAGATATGAGGCAATTCCAGTGGGAGATGAGTTAAGACCAGGTCATAGTGTAGCTCTGGGGGCTCAGTGGTCAGTAGGATGCAGTGTCTGTTGCACTGCAGAAGATGGACCACCAGGATCAATAGCCATAACCACTGACCCACAAAAGGAGTCCAGGAGCCCCAAAGCACAGCAGGAATGTGGCAGGAAATGACTTGGACAGAGCCACTTACAGTGGAGTGCAGGTGCTCTGGCACCTGCTCTGAACCTTTCCAGCACCCATTTGCCCGAGTGCCTTAGCAACTACAAGCTCCATCCCACTCTATTTGTAAATCTTTGTTAAAGAAACCTTTATAGTATTATTGTCTGTCCCAGATGCTTTGCATGGCATGAAGGAGCCTTTTCCCAGAGTGACCAGGTCCAACTCCATTTAAAACCCCAGTAGAGGTGACAGTAGCATGTACCCTCCATGACAAGGCAGAATTTAGGTATCCTGGCCCACCCAAGGCAGACCTGGGTATCCTGGGCCTTCAGCAGCCCATGGAGTGGGGCAGAGCAGAGCTTAACACTAAAGTCACAGGGCTGTGCTTCAGAGTGCCCAGAAGTGCTAGATATTTTGTTTGGTACTTTAAAGTTGTTATTCTGAGTTTGCATTGATGGAAATTCCAGCTGATGATGGTAGAAGTCAGACTTTCTTTAGAAAGGTTTCTCAGACTGAAAGGCTGAGCGAGACCAGTCAATTCTACATCACAAGCAAAGCAGGGCCTCTGGTAACTCAACTAGGATTTCTCAGTCTTGGCCTTCACAGTTGTGAAGCAAGAGAGTACTTCTGTTCAGCAACCCTGTACAAATCATCAAGTTTCTTTAAAGCACAGATTGTGACTCACCCCAGTATAAAACCCAATAGGAAAAATATTGCCATTCAACAGGATGGCCACTTCCAAGGCACACATGAATACAGCTGATTATTTATTGTATGATTTGTATTCATCATTGTGTCAGTGCCATCAATTCTTGATTCAGCAAAGTTTGTCCAAACCACAGGGCAGTTCTAGGAATATATCTGACAAAGCCCACTGAAGAGCAAGCTTCAGGCCACCTTCCTTTTCATAAGGAAGTCTTTCCTACAGCTCATCTCTAGGCACCTCTGTAGTATCAACTCCTGCACTCCTGTGGTTATAGGACAGCAGCACTAAAGCATAAACTTCACTTTGCTTCTCAGCTGGTGCTGCAAGACTTTCTCTTCATTCCAGATCAGAAAGCTCTTGAACCTTGATGATTCTTTCTGCCCCTCCTTTGAAACCACATAGTAATCTGCCAGCTGTTCAGGGAAAGAACCTGATGTCAGACTGCCCATGCCTGATCCCAAGACAACCCTTCACTGGGAAGTTCTAGAAAAGCAGCTTTCTGTTGCAGGCCTTTTTCTGTGGGCACTACTGGCTGAGTAAAATTTGATAGCTGCTTAGAAAGCAGGATAGGCCACCACTGTGTTTGGAAGAACATGGACCAGGGGCAGAAGGGCAAACTGGGAAAGAGCTGTGGAAAGAGACCATGCAAGACCAGGGTCCTCAGTTCCCACACAGGCAAGGTGGGTCACTTGTTACAGGGGCCAACCTCTGTCTTGCTGTCCCTGCTCCTAGACGTTAAGGCACAAGGAGTGCCTGTGCTCAGCATGTCTGTAGTAGTTAAAATGTTGTTTTGCACACCGTGAATAAGCATAGCTTTTGACAACTAAAAATTCTGAAAATGGTGGAAAGTGATGGGTTCTGAAGAAATATCTACTAAAACTACTAAAAATCATCTGAAAACAACAACAACAACAAAAAACTATATTTAAGAATAAAATAAAGGGCCAAGGATTTAGCTCAGTGGTTCCAGTGCCTGCCTTGCAAGTATAAGGGCCTGGGTTTGATCCCTGGTAACCACATACCATAGTGTGGTGAATCACAACCAACAGCAGTCAGTACCACATATCACAGTGCTGGGTGTGGTGGCTCACGCCTGTAATCCCAGCACTCAGGAGGCAGAGACAGGATTGCTGAGTTCAAGGCCGAGTTCAGGACCAGCCTGAACTACAAAGAGAGACTCTGTCTCAAAAAACTAAAAATAAAATAAAATAAAATAAAGTAAAATAAGGAGTGGTTACATTAACTACATGTCATGTTAAACTTAGTTGAAAATCATGCAACTTAAAAATATAAAGTAAAGCAGACATTTGGAAAACATTTGAAATAATAGTAAGTGAAAATAATATAAAATTATATTGCTATAAAATATCTATAAAATTATATACATATGTGCAAAGAACTAGATAATGTATTCAGTAGTTCTGAAACAGTAGTAAAACATGACATTTCTTTTTAAAATAATATCAAATTTGTTTTTAAGAATTTTTTAAAATTTTATCAATGTAAATTATAAATTTCTTCCTTTTCTCTGTCACCCCCTTGGTGCTCTAAGTTGAATGAATGCTTTCTTTTTCCCTCTATAAGTGTAAGCTAATCTTGTTTTATTAACTGGCTTAGAACTAGAGTGGCACACAAAGTAGGTAGGTGCTCCTGTCACACAATCACAGAGTCTCTTCCCCATGCTTATTGAGATACTGTGTACATTTACTTCTTTTTTGCTTTTCTTTTTAACTGGCTAGGCTGATGGGTTTATAATTCTAAGTAAGCACAATATTAAGTCGTTTCTGTATTAAGACTGTAGCACTTTCAAATTAGGAAGTCGTTTTACCCATTTGCTGTGTTTTTTATATACTGTGCTTTTAAAAAATCACATCTGGATCCGTTTTATTGCTTTCAAAGTCATCTTCATTCTCAATCCGAGACAGTATTCTAATGAGTTTCCTCAAAAGAGTTAAGATTTGGTAGCAAGGTCTTGTCATAGCATACCACTCACTGAATCTGTAATGAATAAATATTTGAAGCCATAGTAATAATTTTTCATGCATATGATACTGTCTTAATAATTTTGTTGTGGCTGTGTGCTTTATTGATTTCTATGCCACTTCAGGGGCATGAAATGAAATGTATTATCCCACTTAAACCATTATGGTTTCCTTTTGAATTACGTATTCAGTACTTGATCCTGTCATCAAGCTTCTTCCGTGTTCTATAATGTGGTGTCCAGTCTTAGAGATTTACTGCCTTGTATCCAGTACAGTATAAATCAGAATAGAACAAGTTAATCCAAAGTGGTAAAGTTGGTAAGAAAATACAATAAGCAGTTAAATTTTTAGATCACTCTTCTTAGTATGTGTTCTGGCTCAGGGTTTCTTTCTTCTCCAGAGCTGTAGGCGGGAACTGATGCTGTGCACCCTGGGGAAGAAAGGAGGGCGGATCCTGAGACACCCGGTCGCCATCGGCACTGGATGGGAGGAAGGCTGCGCCCTACCTATTCTCTCGGCTTTTCTGACAGCACATGCCTGACGCTCTTCCCACACTTTTGCCATTACATTTTAGGCTCTTTTGTTTTAAATATTAGAATGCCTTAAAACTCGTTCCAAGAGTTCTCTTTTCACTTCATCCCTTTCATTGATTTTTATCACTTTACAAATTATTCATAATCAGTACTTTCCAGATTGGCAGTTCCAGCTGCTGTTCCATACTGTCAGGTTCCTTCATGTTAAACTCACCACTCATACCTTTCACATGTTCTGCCTCCCTGGTGCACTCTTAACCCTACACTTTCTTCATAAACCTTTTCTTTGCTTCCTTATCAGGAATGGTGCCTGCATCCTGTCACATGAGAATCATCCACATTTCCCCTTCACTTCTTGTGTCCGTCCTCATTATGTCCATTTCAATTCTGTAGCAGAAGGGTACGTCAGATGTGACCACTTTTCTCACCTCCCGCTGCCAGCCCACACTATCCTTATCTCACACCTGGACTTCGCTCTAGTTTCTCCCTCTTTCTGTCCCCCTCTTTCCCATCCCTGACTCTCCCGCGAATGTCTCCATCCACAGAATCCTAAATCAGCTGATGCCTTTCCTCATCCAAAGCTTTCAATGACTTTTCTTTTTCTCTAGGGTGGTGCACTGCTTAAACACACCAATCCTTTCCAGGATTTTCTGAGCACTTTATCTCTGTTAGGACTTGTCACAAGTTCTTACCTGTAGTTTCCTTTGTCTGTATCTACTGTTTCTCACTTCCGCAGGTAGTTTTTTTCCCTTATCCCTCAGTCCATTGCTATACTTGTATTTTCTCCCTCACCTCCCATGATAGGTTTGTAAATTTCTTAAGGACTGGTAATATGTGTCTTTTAAACCATAGATTCCAAGCACCTAAGTGATATTTAATTATTCAGTAGGGATTATATATTTTCTAGGGATGAATAATTTTAGCTTATTGAAATTGACTTTTTTCAGACTGTCTCAGTCTTCTAAGGAACATTACTTCAGAGATTATCTTGTCCTGATGCAAAAAGGTGACAATCCTATCACAGTGCCGCTACATCTTCAAGATAGTGTAAAATAATACAATATTCTAATTATAATACTCTGTTAGTTTCCAGAGATCAGCAATAAAACTACTTGGTAAAAGAAGGACCTTAGTTCCAAAATATGTAAAATTTCACTATTTTTTTTTCTTTTTTAGTTTTTTGAGACAGAGTCTCACTTTGTAGTTCAAGCTGGTCCTGAACTCAGCCTTGAACTCAGCAATCCCCCTGTCTCTACCCCCTGAGCTGGGACTACAGGTGTGAGCCTGGCACTGTGGTATGTGATACTGATTGCTGGTGGCCGTGAGTCACTACACCCCAACATTCTTATATGCGGTTGCCAGAGATCAAACCTGGGACCTGGAACTTGTAAGGCAGGTGCCGGAACCACTGAGCTAAATCTTCGGCCCTGAAATTGCATTATGTTTTTCCCAGTGGAATATCTTACAAAATTTCCACTTTGGGGATATCTGGTAAACCATGTACCAGTGAGACAAAATCAATATGTTTTGAAAGTTATCTCATAAAAACATTTACTCTGGTACCTCTAGTTAAGCAGAACACAGAAAGAATAAAGTTATTTTTCACAAAACTTTTTCTCAAAATTTAACTTTTGCTCAGAAAAATAATTTGAAAACTTGAAGCTGGCTGTGGTGCATATATCTGAAGTTCTAGCACTTGAGAGGCTGAGACAGAAGGATCACTATGAATTTGAGACCAGTTTTGGCTACATACTGAAGCCCTATCTCTAAAGTCAAGCAAAACAAAACAGCTGTAAGAAAATTGATTAGTCCAAATAAGCTATCCGCAAATCCCCAAGGTTTTGCTTTAGCATAAATTATAGAGATAAATAGTACAATAACACAATGAAGTTTTGAAATACAGGTAAGAAATAAAATGTATCATATATTAAAATTTTTATTTAACTTCTTTTTAATTCAAATTTACCTACTGAGTAAGCAAAAAATTTATTTTACTATACTTAATTGGAAATTTTAGAAGAATAATTTTCAATGTGTTCTTTATATCGGTAAAGTTTAGTGAAAACCAATACTAGAACTACACCCCTATTAAATACTGTACAGCACTGGCCTGTCACGGTGATCTGCACTAAAACGTCATCAAGGTGTATTGAATGATTTACCCTCTAAAGAGTGATGAACCATAAACCAAATTTCTTGTGATAACAATATCATGAGAAACAAAATAAATGATAATGTCTTAGGAATGAACAGTATGAAATTCGTATTTGATTTTTAAAATGGTAGATGACCTTTTTCCTACCACATCCTTCTTAGGTATATACCTCACTGGTAGAAAAGACACTTGAGGCCTGGGATTTAGCTCAAAAGGTACTGCACCTATCTTGGAATCACAAGGGCCAGAGTTTGATCCCTAGGACTGCCTAATAATAATAATAATAATAATAATAGTAAAAGAAGACACTTGAATCAGTAGTTATACATGTGGATGTGTAGGTGTGACCAAAAGTTCTAGAATGCTAATAAATTAAAATCTCTTATACAGTTTATCTTATTTGTATGGAGGATTTGCAATAGATACAAAATTCCCCCACAGTGGATGCTCTTCCTCCCTGGGGCTGTCATTTGCAAGGATTTTCATATCATATTCAGACATATAGTCTTATACAACTACTTACTATAGAAGTATTCTTGGTTATTAAATGTCTAATAGACTTAAACATACAGGGTTTCCCATATATGGGAAAAAAAATACTCTCCATGCCTTGGCATGCCAGGATGCCAGCCCTTAACATTTATTTGACTTCCAGAATTAAATAGACACTGATGTAAATCAGAAGTTAATGTTTCATCTACTGGCACTGAGTAACTAAATCATCATACTTGTGATGAAGGTAAATCCTTTTCATTTTTGACTATTGAATGCAAGTGTCATTTATTCTAATTCTATCCCTCTGAGTTACATGGACAGTGAAACAATTTATTCAGTATTACAAAAGATGAGGAAGCAGAAAAGAATACAGAGAAATAAAGTGATTTGGCAAAGATCAGACAAGCTAGAAGTAGAATCCAAGTCTGAAATCCCTGCTCTAAGTTTTGTCTTATTGAATGTCACAGAATTATAAAGTAAGATAACTGTATCTTAACCACACATGTGCCTAGTGAGTTATTCTCAGTAGATACCTTCTTCTATTTTTAAAACATTGCATGTTTTGAGATTAATTTCAGTTCTGTTCTGTTACATTTAACAATCTCTATCTTAAAGATTTGAGCTGGTGTAGAAATTGGAGAGTCGCTTTGGCATTTTTCCATGTGCATTCTTATATTGATCTTAAACTAGAATGAGATGTGTTCCAAGAGGCTGTTTGTTTAGTATAACAGTTACACAAACTAGCTGTCCATGAAAGGCAGTGCATTAAAAATTAATTTTTAAATTAACTTTAGATGCACTAAAATTAATTTTTAAAAGAACTTTAGATGTACTATATAGATTTTTTAAAGGCTGTGTATATAGGAGATATTTTCTTTGCCTAGTAGTGGTGATAATAGGTAATGTCTATTGAGCTCTTACTCTGTAGCACACACATTTTCACTTATTAAATATTTTTGTTTTAATCTTCAAAGTAACTCTGAGATATTATAGTTAGTACCATTTTATGAATAAAGAAACTAATGCACAGAGTGATTAAATGACTTCTCAGGTGGGAAAGCCAATATTGAAATCCAGATTTTCTGACTCCTAAAACCATTTTTTTAAAAATTAAAATCAAATTTGTACCAGTATATGACACGACTTCTCATTTTTTCCCATAGCCCTACCCACCCCAACACCCCTACCTCCTACATACATAAACTTTATTTCCTTTCTTTTTTGTTATAGTCTTATTATTTTCCCCCTTCACCCCATTTCGCTCTGAGTATTTTCTATTTCACTATATATAACATACATTCTAGAACACATTTACATCTTTATTTTCTCATACAAGAGAAAAGATGTGATATTTACACATCTGTGACCTATTTATTTCACTTATGAGTATGTCCTCAAGGTACGTCCATTTAAGTATAAATTATTCAAACTTATCATTTTTATGGCAGAGTAATATTCCATTCTGTAGAAGAACCACAGCTTTTTTATCCAGTCTCCAGTTGATGAACATTTTGGTTGTTTCCAAGATTTAGCAATCACAAACTGAACTGCTATAAACATCTGCTATGCACATATGTCACTATGATATGAATCTTAATTCTTATATGTATATACCTAGCAGAGCGATGGCCAGATCAAATGGGACCTCCAGTCCTAGCTTTTTGAGGACTCTCCAAACTGATCTCCACAGGGATTGTATGAATCTATATTCCCATCAGCAGTGGAGAAGGATTCCTTCTCCATAGCGTCACCAACATTTGTTGCTGGCTAATTCTGAGATAGCAGCCATTCTTTGTGGAGTGAGATGAAATCTTAATGTTGTTTTCATTTGCATCTCTTGAATGACTAGTGATGTTGAATATTTCTTTGTATGCTTTTTGGTTGCTTTTATTTCTTCCTCTGAAAAGTGTCTGTTCTTTTCAGATGCCCATTTTTGAATTGGGGCTTTGCATTTCGGTGGATTGATTTTTTTAAAGCCCTTTTTTTTCTAGATAGTAACCCTTTGTCTGAGAAATGGCTGGTAAAGATTCTTTCCCACATTGTTGGTTGCCTTTTCACTTTGCTGGTGGTTTCTTTGTTGTGCAGAAACCTCTCAAGAGGGTGAGATCCCATTTATCGATTTCTTCTAACAGTTCTCGTGCTATGGAGTATTTGTTCGTGAAATCTTTCTCTAAACCAATGCCTTCAAGAGTTTTACCTAACCTGTTTTGTAGCAGGTTTAGTGTGTCTGTTTTACTATTTAGGTCCCTAATCCACTTTGATTTTATTTTAGTACACAGTGAAAGAGCTAGGTTTAGCTTCAGCCTTTGGCAGGTTAAAGTCCAGTTTTTCCAGCACTATTTGTTAAAGAGGCTGTCCTTCCTCCAAGGAGGGTATTTGGCTCCTTTGTCAAAAATGAGATAGCTTAGTGTGTCTGGAGTTGTTTCTGAATCTTCTAATCTACTCTACTGGTCCTCGAGTCTGTTGCTTTGCCAGTACCATGCAGTTTTTATCACAGTGGCTTTGTAGTATAATTTTAAATTAGGGATCGTAATACTCCCCATCATGTCCTTATTGCTTAGAATTGCCTTCACTATTCTAGGTCTTTTGTGATTCCAGGTGAATTTCTGAATTATTTTCTCTAGATCTATGAAATATGCCATTGGGAGTTCAATTGGGATTGCATTGAATCTGTATAATAGTTGAGGGAGTATAGCCATTTTAACGATATTGATTCTTCCAACCCAGGAACAAGGGATGTCTTTCCATTAAGCAGCCTTTTATAGTAGTATGATTTTGTTCACTAACTTTCTCTTGAAATTATTTTCATCTCCCTTAAAGCTTACTAAAACTCTGATTTGTTTGGTGACTATACATTTTATTATCTATAAATTCTTGAACTATTTTGGTTCTTCACACATTCACAGTTTCACTTGTAGACAGTTTATAAAACTGGAGACATTTTAAAATTGAAATGTAGACTGTAAGAACAGAAGAAACTTAATATCATAGATAGCTAGAGAGATAGATAGGGTTTTTTTTTTTTTTTTTTTGAGACAGGGTCTCACTTTTGTATTTGAGGCTGACCCCCAAGCTCAATCTTGAACTCACAACAATCCTCCTGACTCTGCCTCCTGCGTGCTGGGATTATAGGCTTGAGCCACCATGCCTGGCACTGTGGTATGTAGTACTGATTGCTGGTGGGCGTGAGTCTCCATTCCCAGCATTGTTGTATGTGGTTACCGGGGATCGAACCTGGGTCTTTGTGCTTGCAAGGCAGGCACCAGAACCACTAAGCTAAATCCCTGGCCCTTCAAATCATATTTCTTGGTTCTTTATAATTCTCTGTATTGTCTGTTCTTGCTTTTGCTCTCTAGATATATAGTATCTCCTGTTTCCCAAAGCTACTTGGTCCTTATAAAGTTTCACAGTGTTGTATCCCAAATGTGTTTGTATGCTTGTAATTTTTGGTAGAGTTTGATTTTATTTTTGTCTCAAAGTAATAGTAGAGTGGATATAGGGTATTCTCAGTTTCATTTGTTTATTTTGGAATACTGAATATTGAAATCCAAGGTTCATAATGTTAGGGAAATGCTGTACTACCAAGCCACATCCTTGGTTCTCTCAGCTGTTGTTAACAGTATTACATAAAGTAAGCATTTATAGATGCATTTCAAAGCAACGCAGTGAATAAGCTTTGCAGTTTTACTTGTTACTGGGAAGAAAAAAAGTAGAGCAGTTAATAACTGAAAATAATTTGGAATAGTGACAAATAGACTTAAAGCTTCTGTATCTTGCCTCTTCTCATCACTGACAATTGTGTCATTTTTCTCACTTTAAACAGAAGTTTTTTGAGGGATTTAGGACTAACCTTATTATTCATATATGTAGTTTTACATGAACAACATTTATATAGACTTTTAAATATTTACCTACATCCATTATTCTTATATGTCATGTAGGTGCTATCACCATGTGCATTTGGTTTTTTAGGTAGAACATACTGTACTCCAATAAGAGGAAGTTCTGGTCCTAATTTTTTGACAGTAGAAACCTTAGCATTTGTGCTGGTCTCTACATTCAGGCATGCCATGCCGTGGCTTTGGAAATCTGGCTATCGGACACAATTTGTGTCTGGCTAAAAAGATTTCACATAAAATCTTTCAGTCCTAAAACAAGTCATTTTTAAAGACAGCAGTGGAATGCCTTTCTGTAAAACACTAAAAAGTAAAAGTAATATAAAATCAGTGATCAAAAAGCTGTAGAAAAAAGTTCTTTCTATATGTTCACTAAGAAAAATGTGACTAGAGAATACTTTTCATTGTTTAGCTAATTGTCCAAAAACCTTTGAATTCCTCTTGTAATTCTTAGTCAAGTCAGAGAGTGTCACTGTGAATTAAGTGCTCATCCATAACACGCAGCAGGCAATCATCTGTTCTGTGCTTACTTGATTCTTGCTGTTTTCCCATGTTACATAACATTATTGCTACCACTGGCAAGCTATGGGAACAGTGGGGTGTGATTATCTTGTTTAAAGGAAAGGAAAGAACTTGTTTCCACTAGCTTTTAAATACTCCTTCTGAAGAATTCTTGTCATTTAATTTCTGTGTCTGGCACTAAGTAACAAATGCAAGAGGTACCCAGACAAGAGGTACCCAAATTCTGTGTATCACTGGTAGGACTATTGCAACATTCTATGGTATTTTCTGTTACCAGGGTTGTTTAAAGAAATTTTATTTTACCCTTACTGCTTAGACCCTGCCTTCATCTTGTGAATATAATACTGATAATAACCTCCTGGTACATTGAATCTGTATGCATTAAGGATATATGGTTCCCCTGAAAGATGACCTGCTTTAGCAAGGTTCTTAGTATAAACTAAGAGACATTGGCTACTGAGTTGTATGTTACTCATTTATATGTGGGACTTTAGTGTGGTTGAGGTTTATTCTCTTGTTCTGTTCGCCTACATGCTTGTTGCTAGCGTTAGCTCATTATTTTGCAGATATATATTGCTTATTTTTCAACTACTTTGGGGATGAGACATGATAATGGTATATCATATAATGCTTCCCCAGTACTTTATTTCCCATTTATATGGAAACAAAATTATAAAGACAAAATTGTTTTTCCCTGGAAAAAAGGTAACAGCTTTGCCCATGTTCTTGAGGGGAGTTTCACTTTTAGGAACAGCTAAATCTTAAAGCTCACTCACCTTTTCTATTGTGTCTGTGTGCCATACACTACCCACTGTCAAAGATATGTTAGGAATGCACACCTTCTGTACTATACCATCTGGCTTTGGCGGGTTTAAGAACCAAAGCTGACTGGCCCAAGACTACCCGGGTGGAATATTTCTACCTCCTGCCTTTTATGCACCTTTTCTTTTAATAAGTCCAAGTCTTTAATTTGCAACCTCTTTCATAATTAGAGGTGGTTGTTGTGCTCTGCTGTAATGAGAATGCTATCCCTAACAGAAAATGAACTCTTAAAATGATTGCTTATGCTTAGCTCAGTTCTGGTTTATTTTACATATTTTGTCTCAGCTTCACTGTTAAATAATGTCTCTTTTACTTCTGAAAGTGACCTGGTTTGGATGATAAATTATATAAGTACCCATTTAATAGTCACTTCATTTTTTGCCCTGCACATTCACTATTTTTCTTATTAAATAATGGTATTTACTAAAGTATCAGGATTCTTTCTTTTGGGGATAGAAGTTCATCACACATCTTTTAATTAGAGTGTTGGTTCTCAACATTTAAAGCCTAACTTTTTTCTTGTTCAAATGGCTCCACAACTTTCTTCCAATTCTGTGTCTGATCTCATCTCCTCCCACATCCTGTCCCATTCCCTATTCTTCTCTCCTAAATGAATCCTTTGTCTCTCGCCCACTTATGCCTATATCTTCTTTCATGCCACCCCCTACGCTTGGAACAAAACTACTAATCTACCAAATGTCTACCCTCCAATCACTGTTTTAAAAGTCACTTTAGTCAGTGAAGCCTACCTGAGATCACTCATCCAACCACCTGTCCTACTTATGACCTGAAGCTTTCAGACGTTTTTGTGGCGCGAATTTGAAATGTTGCTGTCACTACTGTTATACTGTTATGATATTGTTATATCCATTAACATCAAAGAAAATTAATGCTTGGGCTGGGGATTTAGCTTAGCAGCTCGACATCTGCCTTGCAAGCTTCAAGGTTCTGAGTTCAATGCCTGATGCTAGAAAGAAATAAAGTAAATCCTGACCAGCTTTACAGTTTAAAAGTAAAGTTTCTGGGCTGGGAGTATAGCTCAGTGGTAGAGTTTGCCTAGCATATGTGAGGTTCTGGGTTCTATCTATAGCACTTAAAGAAAAACTAAAAGTTGAATTTTCAGATATATCTATATCCCTTAGCCAAAAAGAAAGCATAAACCAAAGGAATCTTTCTAAAAACTGTAAGTCCAGTCACTACTTTTGGAAGATACAGGGTCAGACACCAGGGATGCAGATAATTTGATTGTCAACGAGGAGATTATGTTCATTGATAGTACACAGTCTTTTAAAAAATATTACTCTCAACCTCTTTAGGAAAATGGGTGAAGTGGAACTCTGGTCTGGCCCTACTCCTCTCACCTACAGCTTGCATACTTCTAAGCAGTAATTCTGTGCCTCTTTGCTGGCATTAACAATAAGGTCAATGATATTTATCTGGAGAAGTTAGAAAAACAAAATGCTACATGCAACACTGTTTCTTCTAGGGCAAAGACTGCACAGTTAGTGAACTGTATAACAAGCCAGCGCATTATAAATTCCATTAGCGTATTATGTTTCACAGTGGAATTATAATTAAATAAGGAAGATAATTAGTTCTAGATAACAGTGTAATTTTTGCATGTCATGTTTTGTTTAAAGTAAATACAATGAATTAAATTCCAAAGCTGAAATAGGACATCAAAGTTATTTTAAATGGTGTGCTATATCTAAAAAATAATAGAATGAAAACTTAACTCTCCATGGCTATTTTAATGACAAAGATTAATATGCTAGGAAATAACTATTATATTTATATAAAGATAAACCATCAAAAGAAATATTATTTGATTATATGAGGGGAAAGCCAGCATTTCTAAATGCACAGAATCAGAGAATGCCACCTACAGAACCAGATTAGGAACGATATCATATTACATATTACACCACTGTACTAAAAACATATGTTTTGGGAAAGTGCTTCTTTCCAATATATCTGTACAGTTCACATCCTTGCCTTTTTCAACTGTTTGCTTAAATATCACCTGTTCTGTGAAAGCCTTTTCTGATCTGGAAAGCATGTCTAGAACCAAAGTCTCTTTGTAGCACTCCCTATTCCCTCTTTAGCCTTAATTTTATAATTTCATAAATGATGAGAATTTTAGAAGCATTGTGATGGTTCTCCATACCTCTGAATATGCAGGAATAGCTCTAAACATTAATCTTCTTATAGACTAAAGATATATGCATCTCTGTTCAGTAACTCTTCCTTAGTGACTTCAGCTTTCTTTCAAAATTACTTTGCTTATAAAAAGGGATTATGAAATGTCTAATCATCTTAGTTTGTGGCTATGTGACTGTGGCTATGGCCAGAGTGATAGCACTGTTTCACGTGTAGGTTTCTGAAAAAAGAAAAAGCTTATCTTCTTCTCTGGCCTACCTGAAAACTTTCTTTTTTCCATCAGAAACAGTTCCCACTACTGGTCTTGGAGACCCAAGAGGTCTAACTTGTCTTTTAGCAAGAAGAGAATGACAGGCTCATCTTAACTGCATGCATATAACTCTTGCTCTGGCTACCATAACAAAGTACTGAGCGGGTTAAAGAGCTGGCATTTAGTGACCCACTGTTCTGGAGACTAGAAGTCTAAGATCAAGGTGCTGCCAAGGCTGGTGTCTGGTAAGGGTGTCCCATTGGATTATAGAGGGGTGTTGTCTTGTTGCGTGTACATGTATTCTGTTCTTTGTCCGTGCCCAGAGAGAGACTTCTGTTGCCTTTTGTTGTAAGGATACTAATCCTGTCGGTCAGGGCGCTAGCTTGATATCCTATTTAACTTTAATTCCTTTCTGTAAGTATAGTGACACCAGGGGTTAGGGCTTCAGTATATGAACTGGAGGAGAGCACATTCATTCAGTTCTAGACATTGTATATCCAAGATTATTTTTATTTCTGAGTTTAGTTCAAGTAAACAGTAGAAATGTACAGAGTTATTATAATAGACATAAAGGATGCAGAAGGAAATTAGGCCACACTCAAGAACTTAACTAAGGGAAATAAATATGAACATAACTAAATAGAAAATTTGATAAATATATTAAAACTTTTGTTATATTACATCTTCTCCAAGTTTATATATAAAAGTTCTAAAACCATAGTTTTTTTGTAGACAGATTTTTTTAAATTTTTTAATCTTTATTGGTACACTACAGAAATGCATCATGATTGCACTCCATAATGGGGATTTGTACCAGTATAAGACACAGCTTAATTCTCATTTTTTCCCATAGCCCTACCCACCCTACCACCCCCCCATACATAAAATTTGTTTCCTTACTTTTTTGTTACAATCTTATCATTTTTCCCCCTTCACCCTATTTTACATTGAGCATTTTCTATTTCACAATATATGACATACAATTCTAGGACTCAATCTACATCTTTATTTTCTCATACCAGAGAAAAGATGCGATATGTACCATTTATTTCACTTATGAGGATATCCTCATGTAGACAGATGTTTTTAAAAAGTCAGTTTACTTCCAACCAAGATGCAGTAAAAGAGACTGGATTTATCCTTCCACCTAAAACAGCAACAACAAAAACAGATACAGCATATGAAACAGTAGCTTTCAAAACCCTGGGCATCAGGCAAAAAACAAAACAAAAGCACAGAAAATAATGCTTAAGAAATGAGGAGCAAGTGAGGTGAGCTCTATTAGTATGTTGTTCACTATTTTGAGAGATTTTACGGACCACTGTTTAGAGCTATAGGTAATAAATCCCAACATGCTGGCAGGCTGAGGAAAAAGGATCAGCAGTTCAAGCCCAGCCTGGGCAACTTAGCAACTTGGTAAGACCTGTCTCAAAATAAACAGTAAAAAGGGTTGGGGCTGTAACTCATATGACTGCTAAGTCAACAGATGGGATCATGAAAGGATTCAACCCAACAGAACACACAGATACACACACAGAGGAAAAGAGACTAGTTAGGACAGATAGAAAATCAGTATTGAACTGATACAGCATTAACCATATGCTTAACACTGGTCAAAAGAAAGCAGGAATGACTGTTAATATCAAACAAAATTATTTAAATATTAGCAGAATAAAGAAATTTATTTCATAATGACAAAGGAGTCATTTCATTATGAGAACTATCATAATCCTAGATGTTTGTTCAGTAAGTGGCTGATCTTCAAAAACATAAAGAAAAAGTAAAGCTGAAAAGCCAGAGAGACAGATGTAGTTGGAGATTCTACTTGCTTCTTAATCATTAATAGACTAGATAGAAAATGAGCAAGTTTACAGAAGACTTCGTACCAGCAGCTCACATGATATAAGCGGTGCTGGTAACCAGGAACCTTCATCCCGCTTGCCAGGGGTCATCCAGACCTGACTGGCAGCTTTTTCCACAAGCTCTCTATTAAGGATTTTTTAATTCGTAGTTTAATCATCACAGAAGTTCTGATTCAATAGCTATCACTGTTACCATCATCTCATTTAAAGAAACTGAGTCACAGAAAAGAGAGTTGTTTAAGTTCGAAGGACTAATAAGTGGAAGAGATGATGTTTGAATATAAATTATCATTACTTCCTTTTTATAACCCCTAAAGTGAAATTCTGAAATCTTTCACTTGAAAAATCATTAATGCCACAAGTATTAAGTTTATTACGTTTATTATTTAAGATAGCACAGGGCTAACACATTCTCAGTGGGGTCATAATGTGTATGGCTCACAGCTAGGTGGATTGAATCACCAGTGGTACATGAATTACTGTCCCCTCGGATGGTTTTTTTAAAATTAATTTCATGAGCAAAAAGACCAATAAAACTGATTTTATGCTTTTGCACCACCAAGTACAAGCCACTTGATGACATAGTTATGCGTGTACCTCCAGCAGTTCAAGCCAGAGGGAACATGTTAAAATTTATATTCATCAGTTCTCCTAAATTCCTTAAAGTCACATTTACTGTAGGCTACTGTTTCATCTGTAGAATGTTGACATTTGTTGTTCTGCACTGTCCAAATAATTTAGTGATAAATAACTGAGAAATACATTCATTTTAACAGCACTTTCCTGTTTAAATAATTTAACATGACTCATTTCCATGAAAACAACAATCACTACCAGATAACAAGGAGTGGCACTGATGTGTGTAGTTTTCTGGCTTGGAAAGGAACATAAAAATTAAGCTTCTCTTTGAATAAAAATTATCTATGGTTTAGATAACAATTTATGTGTTTCATTGAGAAACAAATGTCTCTTCCCAACAAAGATAGACTTGTATATTCTAGCTGAATAAATATTTACTTGGAGTCTGAAAAGATTAAATTCTTTAATCCGAGACTGTTTGTGTCTGTCTCAGTAGCATTGTTATCTGACTAGACCTTGTGTTACCAATTTTTTACAAACCCGACTACTTAACAATTAAATACATAACACAAAAGTAAATTAGAATTAAACATTAACTTACACTGTATATTGATGAAAATTTATGGTGTAGCTCAGATAACTTACTTTACTAAGAATAAAGTGTTCACCCTCTCCACTTTAGTATAAACTTTAAGAGAAATTAAAGAGCCTTGGTTACAATAAAATATTTTTTGCCTGGAGATTTATTCTTTTCTGGATGTTGTTGTAGTAGTACTGGTTAAGAGAGTAATTTTTACTGTTAATACCTGTGCTGATGAAGAATGAACAAAATAACAAAGCAGGTAGATACAGAGGAAGTTGTAGAGAATGTAATGTGTAACACTTAGGTAAGTTACTTTCCTTCACTTTTCTGTGTAAAATGAGATAGAAATAATATACTACAGATAATAATTAATATCCTCTTGCTTTCCTCACCTTTGTCATGTTGTCAGGGTTATTATCATCAACAAAATGGCATAATGGTTTTTACAGGTATAAAAACATTCTGTAGGGTGACTGAATGTTACAAATCAAAAATTGTCACATTTTTTGTAAGCAAAAATAGCAGCACATTAGGAGATATTTAAGTATTTGATGTATTAGAAGACTTTACAGTAGGTTTCTTTAATTGGGCACTGTCCCCCAAAATTAGAAAAATATAGACACTCTTGAAGCTTAAATGTCTTCATGAAATACTGATCAAATCCCCTTAGTTATAATTACAATACCATGAAGAATCTGTGTGTGATGCACAGATACTAAGCTTCAGGTTTTAGACAATCTGTAGCAAAATGAAGCTCAATGATGGTCTTATACATGAAAATGTGGAGATTGTTGTGTGCTGGGAGCACTGTATAAGGAGTCAAAGACCAAAATTGTCTCATTTCTGAGAATGCTGTATGACTTCAGTCAAATGTCTCTTCTCTTGTTTTTCTTCAGCATGCAAAGAAGCTAAATTATATCTTTAAGTTCTCAAATGTAGTAAACCAATTCTGATATGTTTGAAGGAAACACTTAAACTATGAATCTCTGAAGAATGGATTAGCTAAATCTGTGGAGCCAGTAGAGGGAGTACAAAGCATGAATTTATGTCCAAGTGTTAGGATGGAGGGGATGTTATGTGGTTAAACATTAACCACTGTCCCTAAACCAGATTATTTCCTACAAGGTTATGTTCACGTTGATTTGAGTTATGATTTTTGTCTTGGAATGGAAACATTTTTACAACTACTGATAGAACTCTACCTTGAGAGTTATTGGTAGATATAGCAAAGAGCTATATTTTAATCACTGATTATTTATATGACTCAATAACATTATAATTTAAATATTAGGAATAGTCTGTTGATTTCATAATAACTGTACTATTCAAATTCAAAAGGCTTTAAAGTCCATTTTCAGTGATCCCTTGTTTATCTAGAATCCTTGTGGTGTTCCACATATTCTGTAGGTAACAGCAGTATGTTTCACTAAAAGACTACCTCAAAAATGTTCTTAAAGTATTGCTGTTGCAGACTTTTAGGGAAATTTTGAGTAAAAGACCTGGGCAGTGAGTATTTTAACCTGCAGGCTTGTTAACTGGAATGTGTGCCATTTACTAAACTCTGGTGGGATCCTGTGTTTGTTTCTGCTTTGCTATCCTGATTCCTTTCTGTCTTTTTAGCTACACTAGTCATAAATTCTCCCTATGTCCGTGCCCTCCTGTGCTGAGTTCCTCCTGTGTTTTGTTGCCTTGTTTATAAATTTTAGTTAAGAATGCCTGTTATGGAACTTCTTGAGACTTGTGTGAAACCAAACTGAAACTTTTCAGGTCTGAGGAGTTCAGTCTACAGCTTTCTTTTGGGCCTGGATTGCCATTTGATGGGTAGAAATCTTTCCTTCTGGTTTGAGTTTATGTCTTAGGATAGGAGAAAGCAGCTGCTTCTGTACTTCAGGATGAGTCACAGTGGGCTTCCTGTAAAGTTACTGAAATATATTTAGTTTTGTGGTTTTCTAAAACGTATTTCTAAACTTCAGTTCAAGGGATATTTTACTCACCAGTACAACCCGGAGATTTAAAAAAGGAAAATGAGGAGCCAGGGTGACCCACTGGAACCACGACAGGAGGCATGTAGATGAGGCTGAAAGAGGAAAGGAAAAGTGGACATCGTGCTCTGGAACGTGCGCTCACAGGTGTGGGATAAGCATATAAGCATCAGATCGAGGGGCCTAAATATTAAAAATGTGCAGAATAGGTATAAATTATAATTAAGTACACAAAAATCCAAGGCATCAAAATAAATGGAGTTTTTACATCTCTTAGTGTGTTTGAGTATTTTTAGTAGTAGTGAAGCTGGAAGAAATCGAGAAAGAAACTTATTAGTAAAGATTTAAAATTCCAATCAAGACTTCCTATTCTTATGCCTCACTCAATTGAATTATATTAATTTAATGTTATAGGGTAAGCAGAAAGAAATCCTAATGTTCTAGTTGGGATCTCCAGATTTAGTCCAATATCTAGGAAATGTCTTCTATAAATTTTGTTATAAGTGAGAATATTTCACAGCATTTTCCACAGTTACCATTATTAGGTTTTCCTGTGACTATCTTTTGTAAAATCTGACATATAGTAAACATGCTTTATATAGTAGGTTTCCCTTGAGAGGAAATTTCTTTACACTTAGGAAGTGCCTTATGACCCACAATGGTAATAACTTCCAAACTGCGACTGTGGCTCCCCCTTGGATCCATTGTGAGATAACTCCTATTTCCAAGTGAATTTTCTCATTAAATATTATTTTAATCCTAATTATGGTCATAAATTAGTGACATCATACTGTGGGACTTTTTAAAAAACTGAATCAGTTTACTGTCTGCTCATTATGTGGTTTTTTCAAAGGACTAGGAACAGTTGACAGAAGACAATCTAAATTATTTTAAGTCAGAAAATCTGTATCTCTTCTTTATAGGATATTTTTCTAGTAGAAAGTGAAAACACTAAAACCTTTCACAAGCTGAGTATCTTTAGAGTTGCGTACTTATTACAAAGTACTGTGTGTAAGGTTTTTCATTATATTGGAATTTACTTTGGGATATAGATTTTTAAGTGTATTAACCTGAGTAGGTATAAAGCTAAATTAATATTAGAAATGAAATTCTTTTGAAATATATCAAGTTACTAATTTAGCTTTTCTTGCTAAATAGCATTTCTAACAAATTTAGTCAAAATTAGAAATAACTGCTTTTAAAAATCCGTTTCACATTATATGCACATGTTAATTTTTTTCTCACTGAATTACTTTAAAGTTAACACATAGGAGAAATGTGCATGAATGTCTTTGTGAAAGGTAAAAGTAATTATGTTTAATGATAGATTCTCTATTTCACTCACTTATGTTTTTGGTAATATGGTTACCAGATCGTGTATTGACAGCTCTTGTATTTTATCCATTATTCTCAACATATTTTTACTAGCAATAATTGTAGTAATTACATAACATTACTTGAAAAGTTGTTAGTCATCGCTGCACTTTTCTTCTGACTTCCTTATTTGGAGTACAGTTATTGTACCTTAACCTGAGGAAATTTAATTCCTGAGTTTCAGCACTTTTCTTTTTTTAAAGAAACAATTGTATGCTTTGCCATGTTGTATGATTAGTTATCTTTAGTCCTATATGTAGTTTTTGGTTATGTAGTTATGTCATGAAGTTCATACTTAGCATTGTAATTATAATTTCAAGTTGTGTAAGATACTTTTTTATGTTTTTGTAGCAGTAGAACTGATTTCACTTACAAATTAAGGTGTGCTCTTTAGACAGGAACTTTGCTTACTAGATTTTGTATACATCTTTTACTTTTAATTCATAATTGTTGAAGTTACTGAGCTTTCCTTATAGTGTGTGTTGAAATATAGAATAATATAGGTTATAATAGCTCATATGGCACTCATATTGATGAACACATCTGTTGCCCGTGTATTATGCTCTGTCCTGCTAGCTAATGAAATATTTGTATTTAATCTTGCTTAATAGTGTTAAGATTTCTTACTTTGTTCTCTGTCTTCTGTGCTATAAAATCAACACCATTTTAGCACACATCTTGGATAGAAGTGAATTTAAAGGTGGTTATTACATATCTAATATAATAGTTATGGTTATTAATGAATTCAAGGAAATGTGAATGAATGGGCAGTTTACTCTGTCCTACCTTACATCTTTGTGTAAATATTCATGTTCTTAACCAAGATAATTATGTAGTTATCTCCTTAATTTTAACTTGTAATTAAAATAAGTTTGCTTTTTGTTTTTGCTAAAAGTAAACCAAGACCTCCTGTTCCTCATTTTGTAATACAGGAATGTTGATATCTTATAGTTTCTTTAATGGAAAAAGAAAGATAGAAGAGGGCTGGGAATTTAGCTCAGTGTTTCTGGTGCCTACCTTGCGAGCGCAAGGGTCCGGGTTCGGGTGTGGAGACTCATGTCCACCAGCAGACAGTATCACATACCACAGTATTGGGCATGGTGGCTCACACCTGTAATCCCAGCACTTGGGAGACAGAGGCAGGAGGACTGCTGAGTTTGAGGCTGAATTCAGGACCAGCCTGAACTACAAAGTGAGACCCTGTCTCAAAAAACTTAAAAAAAAAAAAAGAAGAAGAAGAAGAAGAAGAAGAAGAAGAAGAAGAAGAGAATGACAAATCAATCACTAGACACACTGAGTACAGAACATTGCCCAAACTT